>APFE031570891.1:15069-120558 GCA_000404065.3 Pinus taeda
TGCGTTACAAAAAAAAACTCTCTATATATATTTTCTACACTGCTATGTCTGCATTTTATAGTGCATTACATTTTCTGCTTTTTACGGTGCAAGAAGGGGTCATAACTTATCCATCAACCACTTTAACTCGCTGATGAAGTCTCTACTACAATCTGTTGCTCATGATGAACAAATCTGATCTTTTGTTGTATTTCTTGAGTCGGTGGTGTTGAAACCCATGGCTAATAAATGCTGCGACGGCTCGAGGCTGGTTCTTTTCAATTTCAACCATTCTGCTCTTTAATGTGGTTGTTTAGAAGTAATGGTGCAGCGCTGGATCTGATCTTCCTCCTTCGGGAACACAAAAATAGTTAGAGGGTGAAAAGACGATAATGGCGGTGGCTTAAAAGAACGGGAATAAATGTGGGGCGTGGATCAGGACATAAAGTAGTTGTTGTTGTTCAACTGTTCACTGTAGTTGAAATTATAATTTCAACACTTCCCTTTAATTTCAACTGCTGGGTTATCAGTCATACCCAAAGGTTTCCTTAAAAACTCAAAAATTTTCTGGTCCAATGGCTTGGTCAAAATATCCGCAAACTGTTCCTGAGTCCTGTAATGTTGTAAAATGATTTCTCCTTTGTTCACCAATTCTCTGATGTAGTGAAACTTTGTGTCTATGTGTTTTGTTCTCTTGTGGAACACAAAATTCTTGGACAACGCAATAGCTGAGCTATTGTCACAAAAAATAATTGTTGTTGTTGCCTGCTCTTGGCATAGACTTCTTAACATTCACCTCATCCAAACCGCTTGACACACTGCTGCTGTAGCTACCACGTACTCTGCTTCTACTGTAGACAATGCCACAATTGGCTGTTTCTTGGAAGCCCATGAAATGGCTCCTGAACCTATGTGAAAAACGTAACCGGATGTGCTTTTCCGGTCATCTACACTTCCAACCCAATCACTATCTGTGTATCCAACTAAATCTGAACATTCTGAAACAGTATAAAAAACGCCATACCTTTTTGTACCTTTAACATACCTCAGAATTCTCTTTGCTGCCTGCCAATGTGTTTCTTTTGGCCTCTCCATGTATTTGGAAATTAAACTAACAGCATGCATTATGTCCGGCCTAGTTGCAGTTAAATACATAAGGCTACCAACTATGCTCTTGTACACGCTAGGGTCAAAATCCTTGTTGTTGTCCTCTTTGCTGAGTTTTAATCCCATCACTATGGGAGTGATTGCTGCCTTGCTGTCCTGCATGTTAAATCTGCCCAACACTTCATTTACATATTTTGCCTGCGAAATAAAAATTCCATTTTTATTTTGATCTACTTCTATTCCTAAGAAGTATCTCAGCAAACCCATGTCAGTCATCTCAAATTCTTCTTTCATTAATGATTTGAAATTTTCAATGAGGTAGTCATCATTACCTGTAAAAATCACATCATCAACATATAACACAACAATTAAAATTTTACTGTCCTTTTCTTTGATGTAAACGGTGGGTTCTCCCTCACACTTCTCAAATATGTTCTCAAGTAGATAAGAATCTATCCTGCTATACCACGCTCTTGGCTTGCTTCAACCCATAAAGAGCTTTCTTCAATCTGCAAACTTTGTGCTCTTGGCCTTTCTTCTCATAGCCTAGAGGTTGTTCAACGTAAACCTCTTCCATTAACACTCCATTCAAGAATGCTGACTTCACGTACATTTGGTAAAATTTCCATTTGTTTTGTGCTTCTATGGACAGCACTGCTCTCACGGTTTCCATTCTTGCCACTGGTGCAAAAGTCTCCTCATAATCTCTCCCATACTATTGTTTGTATCCCTTGACAACAAGTCTTGCCTTGCGCCTTTCTATCTTGCCTTCAGCATTACTCTTGGTCTTGTAGACCCATTTAACTCCAATGACTTATTTACCTTTTGGTAGCTCAACTAAATCCCATGTCTTGTTTCTTTCTATGGCTTTCATTTCCTCATCCATAGCTTATATCCATTTCTCATCTTTAATTGCATCTTCGAAATGAACAGGGTCATCAACATAACAATACAAAGCAAACAAAGAATTCATTCCTTTATCATAAATGTCACTTAAATTTCTGAATTTCTTACCTCTTTCATTTGGTGTGCAAGTGCTTGAGGACGCACTTGAATTTCCTCCTTGTGGTGTGCTTAGAGAAGCATTCTCAGTTCTCCTCAAGGGTGTCTCTTGTTGTCCTTGTGTTGGCGTTGTTGTTTGGGGATGTGTTTCAGCCAACTCCCCATCATCTTCATCATGAAACAAACAATTTTTAACATTAACGGTTTTCTCTATGCTTCCATCCCAAGCTTCCTCCTCAATGAATTGAACATCTCTGCTCACAAAAAACTTCTTGGTGGATAGAATATACAACCTGTAAGCTTTGGATTCCTCACTGTATCCAATGAAAATACATTTCTCCCCTTGGCTATCAAATTTCTTCCTTAGCTGATATGGAATGTGTGCATAAGCCACACAACCAAAAACTTTCATGTGGGTGACTCCTTTCTTTCTCCCACTCCATGCTTCTTCCGACACTTTATTCATCACTGCTTTTATAGGACACCTATTCAAAATATACATTGCACAGTGTACAGCTTCAGCCCAATAATCATTTGGCAAATGCTTTGCCTTCAACATGCTCCTCGCCATATCCATGATTGTTCTGTTTTTCCTTTCAGCAACTCCATTTTGTTGCAGGATGTACCTTGCTGTAAATTGCTTATGAATTCCATTTTCTCTGCAAAAACGTAAAAATTCTTTGGAGATATACTCACCTCCTCTATCAATTCTCAAAACCTTGATACGCAGCCCACTTTGATTTTCTACAAGTGCTTTGAAATTTTGAAATTTTTCAAACACTTCACTCTTATTCTTCAGGAAATAAACCCAAGTCTTTCTGGTAAAGTCATCAATAAATGTTAGAAAATATTGGCTTCCTGCAAGTGATGAAGCTTGCATCGGTCCACATAAATCTGAGTGGACAATTTCTAAGGGTGCCTTTGCCCTTATGCTTTTCCCGGTTGGAAAGCTTTCTCTATGTTGTTTCCCCAATATACAACCTTCACAAAGGTTGTCTTGCTTCTCTATCAATGGTAATTCTCTTACCATTTCTTTTCTACTCAACAAATTAAGACCTCCAAAGTTGAAATGTCCAAATCTCAAGTGCCACAACCAATTTTCATCCTTTGGTACGCTTTGGATAGCCTCTTGTGTCACTGCTGGAATTACTTCTTTATTTTTCAAATCTGCCTTTATTCTGAGAGGGAACATCCTGTTCCTCATCATCTTCACTTCAGCAATACAACGTTTGTTGGGTGATTTATCCATGATGGTGCATACATCACTCTCAAAGAAAACATTGTAACGCTTTTGAACAAGTTGTCCAATACTCAAGAGGTTACACTTCATTCCGGGAACATAATAGACATCCGCTATGGTTTTCTTTTCACCTTTCTTTGTAAATATTTTAACTTCTCATTTTCCCATAACAGAAATTTTACTATCAGTCCCAAGTGTGACTTGTGACTGCACACTCTGATTTAAAGCAGAAAACAGGGGTATGTTTCCTGTCATATCGTTGCTGCAACCAGAATCTAGAAACCATATATCTTCATTGTTTATTTCAACCATATTACAAACTAACAACACATTATCTTGGCTAATATTTTCTCTAGTGATATTTGCACTAGATCTATTACTCATATCATGCTGCTTCTTCCTACTTTCATTTGCATAGTGCCCATATTTTTTACAGTAATAACATTGGACATTGGATTTTTCATACCTTTGTCCTTGAGCATGATGTTGTCCACTTTGTTGGTTGCTTCCATGGCCTTGGTTCTGATTTGGATTGATGCTTCTTTCGTGAATGTTTGCTGAACTGTTTCTTCCACCTCTGTATTGGCTTCTGCTTCTTCCTTTCTTGTTTCCTCTACCTTGACCTCTTCCTTTTTCAAATGACATCTGGGTCTTGAAGGCTTGCTCTAGAGATGAGTTTTCATTTCTATTCAACCTCTGCTCATGTGTTATCAGTGATGCATGAAGTCCATCAACTGAAAAATTTGAGAGATCCTTTGTCTCTTCTATGGTGGTGAAAATCACATCAAACTTTGAGGGTAGGCACCTCAATAGTTTCTCCACAATCCTCCTTTCTTCAAGAGTTTCTCCATGAGACCTTATCTGTGTGACCAGACGAATTGCTTGTGTGAAGAATGAGTCAATATTGTCTGACTCCTTCATGCGCAGGTTCTCAAAATCTTTCCTCAACAACTGTAGTTTTGTTGTATTCACTCTCTCCATGCCTTGATAGGTTGTCTTGAGAGTTTGTCATGCTTCTCTGGATGTCTTGGCTGCTGCTATCCTTGGAAACACACTCTCATGCACTGCTTGATATAAAAATACAAGGGCTTTTGAATCCTTCTTCTTATTGCTCTTCAATAGCTCTTTCTCTGCCTGAGTTAATCCATTAAACTCATCTTCATATGATGGCTCTTCAAATCCATATTCAACAAATTCCCATAAATCTTGTGAGGCAAACAGGGCTTTCATAGTTATTGCCCAGTAATCATAGTTTTTCCCATTGAACTGTGGGAGATGGGTATTAAACATACTCACGCTGGTGCTGGTGCTGACCATTCTTGTAATACTTGACTGTGTATTAAAAATCACTTAGTTGTCTTCAACAACTACACAAAAGAAACTAATCTGAAAAATACATTGACAACGTTTTCACTCTGCTGGATAATTTGCTGTAGAAAGAAACCTTCTTTCAGCTTCTTTGACGTCTTCAAAGAGCCTGGACACGCTCTGATACCATGTTGGGAATTTCTAGTCATTCCAAACAAAATTACAGTGGAAAGATGCTCTGATACCACTGTTGGGAATTTTTTGTTTAAATTCCAAAACAAAAAAAATATGAACAAAGAGTGTTACTCTGTTTTTTTTGGGAATTTCTGATAATTCCAGAACAAACAAACAGAACAGAGCAATGCTCTGTTATAACACAGCAGAAACAAAACAAAACAAAACAAAAAAAAAAAACGTTTGTTGAAACTGGTGTTTCAGCAACGCAGTTTCGCCAATCGCTGAATGCAGTGTTTCAACAACAGTGTTTCAGCAACACTCTGTTTTGACGTCGAGAATCTATTTTTTGATTACGGTTGATTACGGTGTTTCAACAACACTCTGTTTTGACGCCGAGAATCTATTTTCTGATTACGGTGTTTCAGCAACACAAAAAAACTTGTATTCATTAACAGGAAACCAATTGTTACCAAATTGTATTCCTCACATAGAGGGATTTTCACAAGAGATTATGCTGAAGAGCATCTTCTTCTTGACAGAGGAATTACAACATGAATGCTTCAGTTCCACAAACCAATTTTTCACTATCTTAGAAAATTACAGTTTCAGCACTGTTGTGCGTTACAAAAAAAACTCTCTATATGTTTTTCTACACTGCTATGTCTACATTTTATAGTGCATTACATTTTCTGCTTTTTACGTTGCAGGAAGGGGTCATAACTTATCCATCAACAGCTTTAACTCGCTGATGAAGTCTCTACTATGATCTGCTGCTCATGATGAACAAATCTGATCTTTCGCTGTATTTCTTGAGTCAGTGGTGTTGAAACCCATGGCTGATAAATGTTGCGACGGCTTGAGGTTGGTTCTTTTCAATTTCAGCCATTCTGCTCTTTAATGCGGTTGTTTAGAAGTAATGGCATAGCGCTAGATTTGATCTTCCTTTTTTGGGAACACAAAAATAATTAAAGGGTGAAAAGACAGTAATGGCGGTGGCTTAAAAGAACAGGAATAATTGTGGGGCATGGATCAAGACATAAAATAGCTGCTGCCATTCAACTGCAGTTGAAATTATAATTTCAACATTTTGTTTATTGTAATTGTGGCGACCGACTAAAAGCGTATAGAGATATCATTTATTTATATATTCTTAATTTGCGGTGTAGCCTAGATGAATGTATCAACGTCGCCATCGTCCAACGAATCTAAAATTCATTACTTTTAGTGTTGGCAATATTTTTTTTAATGTGGTTAATTATAATATAAAATAAAAATATAGAAAAATAGAAAAATATAATATAAAAATGGAAAATAAATAATTTTTTAATGTTTCAAAGATTTTTTTTAATATAATAAAATTTAATATATTTTTATAATAATATTATGATATAATAAACATATTATGACTTAGTATCTCTGTTAAGTTTCTATTTTTTTCTTTGTGTGGTAGAATCTGGTTTTATTTTTGTGTTTAAAATTAGTATTTTAGTAAGTTTTGGAGATTTATTTATTTATTTTATTTAAAATAAGTTTTGTTGTTGTTTAAAATCAAAAATTTTGAGTAATTTTTAAGTTTTCGATTTTAAAATAGGGTTTTAAGTATGTTTGGATTTTTTAGAAATTGGTTTTTTTTGTCTAAATTTTCATTTTGTCATTTAAAAAGTTTTTGAGTATATATATGAATTCTACGGAGTGAAAAACTTAAGGCACTTAGATTATGGAAAATTTACAAACCACATTAGTGATCTCATAAATTCCCGAAGGATTCTTTCCCGATTAAACAAAAAAATATGAGAAAATACACTCCAAAAAATAGAATAAATAAACTACCTAATATATTATCTCTATGTTGTATCATCCTTGTAAGAAAATTTCAACATAATAATGAAACTCGTATCGAATCCCAAAAATAAAATATTACACAGAAATTGAGATACTATAGTGTAAGGCAATTTTAATCAACTATGTTGTCCATAATTACATTTGTCTATTTTGAAATTGGGTTTCAACGTTTTGATAAAGAGTTGTCTTTAGTGATACTTTTTGGAAGCTTTTCGGGTGCGTTTTCCGAGTGTAATTTCTCTAAAATCCGATAGGAATTTATTGAAATCACAAGTTTGATAGGCAACCCCTGCACAATCGAAGTGGTCCTATGGGTTTTTCGGGGCACTGAATCTATATATACAAGCAAAAAACCAGTTTAAATAACACAAATCAAGATTTCACCTTAGATTTTTTCACCTGATTCTAGCACCGGAAAGTCCAAAAAATCACACTAAAAACAACTCCTTTTGATAACAAGATTAATTAGATAGCTTACATTGGATAGAATGAACGGAATTAAGTGTTTAGAAAATGAATAGTCATTGTTTTCCATTTCTAAATTTTCGGGCTACATGCTGAGTTGCAACACAAAATGTGTTTGAATAATCGTATGTGTTACCAATTCACCGTTTCAATGCTCGATACGAACACAACTTCAATGCTCAATTCGATGTGTAGCTATGCAGGTTAAGTACATGATTCGATGCACTGGTAGTGAGTATTCTTAGTAGTCAGTTGGATGCACAGGTATACAAGTATTATCACTTTAAGTGGTCTGCAGGTTTGGGCACTAACACGAGGGTTGAAGTGCTATTTTTATGGGGTATTCTTAGATGTGCATTGTGACTTGCCATGAAGAGATTTTGGTCATTCGAGATCTGAAGGCAATTATCTACCAAGAAATCTTCTCTGGCTATCTGGTCACTCTTCCTTTCGGTCTGTCCTATCACTCTGCCACTGGTTGGACTAGAGCACTTTTATGTGGGCTTGTTTTCTCTTCTTCACTTTCTACCATATTTACACTTTTTACCGTATTTACAGGGAGTAGAATTTCCATGTTGGTTAGCTTCTCACATTGTGGTATGGCTACTCAGCCTGGACTGATACACTTTGAATGCTTGGATCAAGACTCCATTATTGGCTCTCAAGCCTCCCCTTTGCTTGAGGTTCTACTTTTCAACTTTTGGGAGCTGTTGCTCGACTACTTATGGTACAGATTGTTATTTAAGGATTTATTGTCTACGCCCCTGCTTTTGCAACAAGAGTCAAGATAAAATACCACAACCACTCAAATATATTCTATATCATGAATGAGGAAATTACACACATATTTATACAAGCAATAGTCTCAAGATAGGAATTCTATCTTAAACGTACAGTAGTGTGGTTGAGAGATTCTCTCAACCACACACTAAACTAGGGGAAAATATATTCTAGCTAATTCCTATTATGTAGGAACAAACTCCTCAAATGGAGAATTACAACCATAGACAAGTAGGAATTAATTATTTCTAACTCCCCCCCTTAATGACTACTTGTCATGATTGTGATTCACAAAGTTTGGTTGTGGTCAAACTGCATATATGTACCTACAAATCCACCACCATCAAGCGAATTGCATGTGCAGAACTTCCAAAAACAAAGAGAGATTAGTGCCTTTCTAAGCCGAATATTCATGTCCAAATAACAATCGCAAACAATTGCGCTGATTGCGCCTTTCGAAGCAACTGTCAGATAGAAAAGTGCGCCTCAATGTCAAGACAAGCACATCTAATTTTCCTGCATCTTCCTCCTTCAAAATTGTTTACTCTGATGAATAATACCACATAGTACATTGAACCCATTGCTGTAAACATATCGGCCTGGTGATTCTTCTTATTACCGGCATGCCAAAAGATGGTACCAAACATCAAGCCACAAACAAAAGTAAAAAGGAACTGCACAACGATATACTGTGGATGACGCCAGTAAGACAATCCTTGTTTCCAAAACCCTCGGCTTCCATTCCCAGCGCCACTGTTCGCGCTTTCTAAAGATGAGTGGTCACAACTTCAAATCTGAGGCACTGCTCCAGTGTCTCCTCCACCTTTCTCAATGAGCTTCGAGAGTCTCATTGCAACTCTGCTCTTCACACCTCTTAGACCAGACAGATCCTCTCTTCTCACAATCTTCTCCATGCAACATATCCCTTGTTAGGCAGCAATGTTCACTCGCACAACATGTCATTTCAACTCACCGGCACATCGTTTCTCAGCACTCCGTCACCGCTGCTACAATGAGGTCTCAGACTCAGATTTGGCTCCCACGCAGATTCGACACCTTCATGCGAACAAAAACACACCAGGCAATCTCCACCTCCAGGCTCCATGCAGATTCAGGTGCAATCTGGCAACCACTTTCCACCAAGTAGCACGCAAACTGTCTCACACCACAGTTCTCCTTGTGCCATCGCTCAGCTCGCAACTTGCCCGTCTGCTCGGCGTCCCAAACTACGCCACCGAAAGGCTTCACAAATGCAGAAATCAGAGATCCGCCCGAATCCAAATCTAGAGTCTCTTGATGATGGACAAATTAAACACTAAAAAAAAATACTCTTTTATTTCCTCAGCCCAGGATGGGCCAAGCCCACGAGGGGCCAGCCCTCATGGCTCTGATACCAAGATAAAATAGCACAACCACTCAAATATATTATATATCATGAATGAGGAAATTATACACATTTATACAAGCAATAATCTCAAGATAGGAATTCTATCTTAGACGTATAGTAGTGTGGTTGAGAGATTCTCTTAACTACACACTAAACTAGGAGAAACTATATTCTAGCTAATTCCTATTATGTAGGAACAAAATCCTCAAATGGAGAATTACAACCATAGACAAGTAGGAATTAATTATTTCTAACTAGTCAGGTTGTTATTTCAGGTTTTATTGGCTGCTCCCCTGCTTTTTGCAACGGGAGTGCTCTGTTTTCTACCGCAAATGTCTAATTATTGACAATTTTTTTTTTTTGAGATATTGTGGTTTATATTTTCTCCGTAATTGTAATACCTTATATCTAATATATGCGCTATTTTTTTCTTACAAAACAAAACTATACCAGTATTATCATTGCCACTATTTATTTTTGGAAGTACTTTTTGGTTTCTTCCTTCTTTTTTGGTAGAAAGAAGAAATGCTATGTTTAAGAATTTAGCACGCCAGTGATCTCCAGCGAAAAAATACATTGAAGATAGCATTCCATGGAAAACAAAGATTCTTATTGTTCAATTAAGAATTAACTCGCATCAGTTATGGTGCCAAACATGTAGGTGGAAAAGACCTAAAGAAGCTTGGGAAGAGTGGGTGTGCACTTTTTGGGGTAGTGGAATCGGAAAAACATTTCATTTTGGATTGTGATGCTTTCAAAGACATCAGAGACAGTTACAACAGTTTGTTAACATTGGTCCCTTAGCATTGTCTTTTCAGTGAAGGAATTGTTAGAAGGTTGAGCCAGCTCATCATTAATTTGAATAATAAGAAGATTGAATTGCAAAGGCAAAAAACAAAGAAACTAATAATCCCATAAACTATAACTAATCTGGTTAATATTTCATTTCATTTCATTTCAGATTCTTCTTTATGTTTCCTATTTCACTAATCAGTAGGCAATGTAGCAAATTGGCTCAAGTAGTATTGTGAACTTCGCAGTGCAACATTTTATCAGTGAATTGGTTCTGTTCGGCATCAGTGTGGATTCGAAGGCATTGCATCGCATTCGCTCAGAGAGGCTTCAATACAGTTTGGTTCTGTTGCCAAATTTGAAGAGGGCCGTGGGGATACCTCAGTTGTAAATTGTAATGTACTATCAATATTCGTGTCTTAAGTGCAATTAGACCTGCGAGGGCTAGGTCTAATATTATTGAGTTTGTTAAATGAATACTGCCCTCCAATCCTGCAACGAGGCAACAAAAAATTAACAGCGCCAACAAGCCAGGCTTAGTTATTGATTAGATTATTATTAATCTATTAATATTTACCTTTTCTTAAATTTATTAATATTTACCTTATCTTAAATTTGCACCTCATACAAATATTCGCATGGAAAGATCGGCTGTTTCGAATACATTGTGGAAGGGTTTTATAGACGCACATGAATAATCCCACATGCGGAATACATTAATTTACGATTCAATATTTACTTTTTAATATTTATTTTATAACTATATTGTAACAATGCCTTTGGCAGACATTATGGTCACTCATTAATCATCAAAAATCTAAAATAGGAAGAAAAGTGAAAATATAAAACATTTTAAATGGCTGCATCAACTGCCAAAGAAAATAGTGATGGTATAAAACACTTCAGATAGACACGCTAAATAGTTAAAGTGTTGGTGACGGTAATGTTTCAAGTTATAGTTATATGTATCTTCTAGAGTTCATTTCTTTATAGGATATTAAGTTCATTCATAAAGTGTTAACACAAATAAGTGATAAAGTGAGACATCTTGGTGCAAAGGTATAAATTAATGGAGAAAATAGAGGCTTGCCATCTGCACATCAACGTGTGTGCAGTATATAACACAAGACTGTCTAAATAGATTTTATTATATATAGGTGAATCACTGAACGAACCATTTAAAAAGTTGAAAAGGTGTGGCAATTGTACACCTAAATGAAAACAATTTTTAAATGTTTCAAACGGATGTGATGAAATCCTCTCAAAGGTTATAGGAAATTGGTATGTCACTGTATATAACCATGTAATTTGATGTATATGATCTTTTAATTTGATGTAGTATAAAAGGTTTTTTGGTAAGTTGATAGAAATTTATAGTAATTAGAGAATAAGAGATGTTTCAATAATTTTTATCATGGTTTGTCATTAAGAAAATTAGATTAATCGCCCAATAAAACTAACTTTGCTAAAAAAGTAATAATATTTACTTAAAAACCAATACTATATACTTCATTTTTCACTCTATACTCGTTACTGAAAGTGGAGTCTAAATAGAAGTTACATCTCAATTTAACAAAAATGTGCTTGGATATACAAAATTACAATATACTTGAATCTAAACAATAAGAGCTCATTCTCAATGAGAAAGGGAAACCTGAAAATGCTATGCCACCTTCCTTTTTAAGCAAGTCCCATGTAGAACACTAGAGCCCAATTCCTCCATTTCCACAATAATTTGTATCTTGTAGACACCCTACGCCTAAGCTTCGACTAAAATCATAATCATGAGGCTAGGGACTTCATCAAATCCTAAAGCACTGAGATTGCCAATAGATTTGGCCCTCCCTTCTCCTTTGATAGGAAAAAAATAACAAAGGTGAAAGGTTGCCTGATACCACTAGAGCAGTTGCTAAAATGTGCAAGACCCCAACCATCTTGCATGGAGAGATTTCCTAATTTAATGTCATATGATAGAGTTTGGTGCATCCCTTGTGTGAGCGAATATCCATTAAATTCATGTGAGTTGGCACACTTAAAGCCTCATTGTAATACCCCGAATAAATTTATTTTATGACTTTTATATAATCCTATGTCTCAGAAGTTAAGAGGGACAAATCACATGATGTGTAAATATTTATTTTGATTAAATAAAAGAAGATTTTTTTTTTGGCGTGTTAATATTATTGAAAATATGTTAAAAGATAACATGTGAGATTAGTTTCCTAACTACCAGGAAACTTTACTTGGCATTAGTTATTCCCAATAAGGGGAAGGAACAAAAGATCCTCCCTTTTGCCATTCAGTTGAACTGTTGGCACTGTTGGTAGACACAAACCACCAAGAAAATTTAATGACTAGAGATTGATGTCATGAGGTGCAAATTGTATAAAGAAAATTGTGGGAGATAAAGGCAATTGTTGTAAAAAAAAAGGCAGTGGGAGAGAGACTAGTTCTTAACCCAGAAACTAGCAGAACGCTGCTACAAGAGTTAACAAGGTGAAAATGAAAAAAAAAAAAGAGGATCGTTGTATTACTTTCTTAGTATGGAAGAGTGGATCTTGGGGGGAACTAACTGAGAAAACAAGTTCATGGTTGGGAGGAATGTGGAATCCTTTAATATCTTTCTTGCAAAATTATAAATAAGTATAACAATGTTTGGTTAAATCTATGAAGGTTGATTGAATCTATATAAATGCAATAACCATTATTACGAATTGAAAATAACTTCAATATTCTATAAGAATCGATGGAAAGACTCTCTCTCTCTCTCTCTATCTCTCTCTCTCTCTCTCTCTATATATATATATATTATATAGAGAGAGAAAGAGGGGGGGGGGGGTGTGTATTTGTTTCTATTCTAATATAGGTAAACAAAATATTTCAGGTGTAGTGCAAGTACTTCCTTTGTGCATAGGGTGGTAAGAAATTCCAACCACAAAACTCACCCAAGTACTCTCTATGTGGGTGAATATCAACATGGAAAGCCATAGAGGGTTGCCTAAGGTAAAAGACTCAATATGTGGTAAAAATAATGTAAATGAATATAGTATATATTTGAATACAAATGCCGATAGTGGTGTTAGAATTGAACCCTGATAATTCTAGGGAAAAAAAAATAATATATATATATATAGATAGATAGATAGATAGATAGATAGATAGATATATGGCACGAAGAAGAGAGGGTTGTGCCAAGGTTAGTTGTCTCATGACATGACAATGATAAAACCATATTCATAGGCCTAATTACAATAGTCCTGAAGAAATAATGTTAAGGCCCAGAGAATGTCTTGAAGTGATCTCCCATTATAAGAGTTTGCTAAGTCGTTGGCCTAGTTACAAACTGTAATATCTTTGTAGCTATACAATTCATTTAAAAAAAAAAATTATATAAGTTATAGAATATGTATAATCGATACTAAATTAAAGAAAGTAATATGAGAAACCAAAATTGCATATAATAAATGTACAATACATACAAACATAGAGAACAAAAAAGGGAACAATAGAAATAATGGCATAAAGGTCATATAGTAAATCAATAGACAAGCTATAGGCTTCATTTCAAGAAATAGAAAATTAATCATACAATTTTGTCATTTCTTGTAATGAAAGAAAAAAAAATGCAATCTATGTCCATGCAGGTTTCAACCCCAATTTAAATAACCAAATGAAGCAAAACCTTGTTTAGGTAATAATATTTTATTAACATGGATGATAAACCTTATAAAGAGAATTTGTGACCACTATTCTGGAAATGAAAAAAAGAGTTTACAGTCTCCGTGGTACGGATCTTAGCCATACATTTGTATAAGGAATAAAATAATTGTAAAATTAACTAGAAGAGAGAAAAACCCTCAATATAAAATAAAGTAACATAACTACGATTTAAACTTAATCCATGGACATTGAGTATTTTTCTCATACAGATAAATTCAAGAAAATATGTGATTATTGTTAAAGTATTTTTTGAGGATTCAAATATTATGTTGATGTATAATATTATAGGAAACTATTTTAGTTTGAAAAGTCATACATATAGAATGTGGGTGAATCTTAAAAATAAAATATGTAATTTACTATTAAAATTAGTAAATTTCTCGCAAATATTATCTACATTTGTAATAAATTCACTTTCGTTATCACCAACGTAATGCTTAAACACCAATGCAAATGCTCGCCTCCAAAAGCATGAGAGTTCGTCTCGCACATATGGGGAACCCGAACGTTTGCGGATTGTCGAGGACTGTAATAGCACTCGATTTGTCTCGCACATCATGAAGCGGTACTTCTTCACCTAAACCAATTCATTTATTCCAATAGAGTACATAAAACTCTATATTGGCATATCCTCTTTTCTCCTCGCCATGATTTGGACAACTTAATGCAACACCATATGCAAGGGAGGGCAAGGGAGAAGAATGAAAGACTACATGAGGCTTCTAATCTACAGGAGATTGCGAATTATATATCAGCAATCAATCGAAGATTGCGAGTTATAGGAAATGCTGAGTGGCGTAAGGTGTGGATCCGGAAGGTGGAGAGGCCAAAAGCAACCCAAGCACCTTGTCACAATATGGTAGTGTGCTACAACATGGCAGTGCGCTACAATAGATAGAATATTAGTTCACCATAGCGTTCACTGCACCAGCGTTAAATCGCTTGCTTCAATGCTTTAAAAACTGCCCAGAGAACGCACCATACGTTGTCAAGCCACGACTATCAGCAAACCATTGCACCATACACACAACACACTCAACGTTCAACCAAAAACATATTCATTCGTTACTGCCCACATTCATGTCCAACACATCACTGCAACGTGCTCAAAGCCCATACGCTGAAGGTAGGTTTGGGTAAAGTAACACACGCTCGACCATGCACCAAAAAGTGTATTTTGGTAGAGGAATAATTGGAGTTGTTACATAGTAATGGAAAACCTATAACAACTCTGACCATGGGCATTACTATGCATAGAACAACGAGAGAAACTTTCGAGAAAATAAATTTTGTTGAGAGGTCAGTGGAACAACGTGCAGTAAAATAGGCATGCACACAATAATGATAGTTCTGACAAGCAGGTGGGAAGAATTGACATGCAAAGAGAGAGGTCAGCCACTCAAATTGGAGTAGGGCAGAAGAACGTTTGCTTTGATACCATGTTAAAATCACATGGAATGTAAACAACAAAGATGGATGACAAATATTGAATGCGTTATTATTAACATGATTGGGTTCCACATCCCAATGTCTCTTGGACTCTGGTGATTGTTCACATTATACACCAACCCATAGAGGATTAGGTGTCTAACAAATTTCATATAATCATCTACAACTTCATGTATTTATTTACTTTAAAAATGTGTTTGGTTATTTGTTTATAATTACAATTTTTTTAGTATATCTTTCTCTAATTTAACTTTAATAAAAAATAATATCCACTAATTTGATTTAAATAAATAATATATATATTTTAATTAGGATATTAGGATATTTTCTTTATTAGATTCTTTAAGATGTATATTTCTAAATCATAAAGATATGTTAACCCAACACAACCATATTAACTGTATGCTATATTTGTATTTACAATTAGTCAATACAAAAGAGTTAATTAATAAAACTGGTTTGGATTATTGATTTGTTTTCTTTTTATTGCAAGATGAGTGAATTGTCATGGTGACCAAATTTCATGAGTGACATGGGACACATGTCAAAAAATTGAAATAAGACACCCAAACTTTTAAGTCAATCATATTGTAACAAATTATTATTTTTATTTAAAAATAATAATTTAATAATTTCTAAAGTTAAAGATTAGAAGTTATTATGGTGAACACTTAACTATTAATGTTCAACAAACATCGATTACTATAATCCTGCTTTGGAAAAGACTAATAATAAATAATAAGTTTTAAATTATAAAGCACATTCAATAAAAAATATATAAAATGTTTTCTATTTGTAAGCCTTATCATATGCTTTCACGTAATGATTATTAAGGTGTTTTCTATGTTTCCCCTCGGCAAAAGATTGTCTGTATACCTTAAATATAACAAGGATTTTTTGCAATTGTAAATTTGAATGGTATAATATGAACAATTAAAATATTGCATCATATTTATTTATTTAAAAACTAAATTGAAAGAATCAAATGGTAGAATCAAATAGAGAATTGTGTCACCAATTAAAAAAAGGAAATGTAAAGCATTTAGACATTGACATCCTTAATAGTATATCTAATTGTTTTATGTTTTGGTATTTTAGCTTGCAACTAGTTTTCCAAGTGTTGTTTAGTGCATCTAATCAATATGTATTTTGAAAATGTAATTTTTAAAAGAAATTGCATTATTTAATTTTAGTAAAGTGAAACCAAAATATGGAATACTTAAACTGCATCATATTTAATAATATAGTCTAATTTTTTTTTTCCTTGATATATTAAAAGGACTTATTGAAATTGACTTGTACGTTTAAGCTTCATAGTAGCACAGTTTCTGGAAGCTAAATTTATTTATGTGTTCTCAGTGAAATTGTAAATTGAAATGCATGTAGTTTTTGAAACATTCCTATTTAATTATTTATTTTTGTAGACTAAGTTTCACTAATAATTATATAGCTTGGCTTCCAAATAAAAAGTCAAAAAATCTAATATGCATACTTAATTGTTTTAATGTTTGGGCTTTTACTAAATCCATTAATGAAAAATGCAATTTCGACAGAGAAAAATACAATAAATTGTATCCACAGATTACGGCAAAAACTGTAAAACTATAATAGAAGGTACAATGGTATAAAACGATAACTAAAAAACCTCACCCAAAACCATCTTCAATAGATTTGTCTACTTCTATCTATCTATCTATTTATTTATTTTTATTTTTTTTGGGCCTTTTTACATAGGTTTTTTAGAATTTCATGTTTAAGCTATATGCTTTGCACATCTCCATATGCCATATTTTTTACCATGTATTCTGCAAAATAAAAGAAATTAAAATATTTTTTAATAATTTTATTTATGAACTCAAATTAAAAGACAAAAAAAAATTAAACTACGCAATATTAAACAACATATTTTAACGTTTTGAGTTTTGTTATTTTTTTAATTATATGTATTAATTTTTATTATAATTTTTTATATATAATTAAATTTACATATTTATATTTTGAATATCTATTTTTTTAAGTAAATAATTTTTTATGTTAATAAGTATGTTTCTTTTGGAATTAATTTTACATAATTTAATTTAATAGCAATTTAATCTTTATGGAATATTCTAAAATATTGTTAGTAGTTTACAAAAAAATCAGAAGTTGAGATTTATCTATGATGTAGTTATGAACTTTTTTCTCTTTTAATTAAATTGATTATTAAAGAAAGGTTATATCAAATGAGTTATGGTTTTTCTGGACATGTGGTATTGATAAGCCATAATATTGGAACAAAGCATATTATTTACAAATTAAAGATCTTCAGGATCAAATATGAGTAAATCTTCTTCCATATTTTTTAAATATATATCTGTTTAACTTATACATTAATTATTTTTATAACCAACATAGATCCATCTTAACCCTGGATCTATCAAGCATCGAGAGGGATAAAATCTCTCGAGGTGCAATCTCTTTTTTGAGTGCAAAACTTGAGGAAATTTTTGCACCTCGAGAGATTTGATCCCTCTCGACGCTTAATAGATCTGGGGTTAAGATGGATCTATGATAGTTATCTATATTTGTCTCTATGTGTCTCTTTCAAATTCCCTCTCTCCCCCTTCATCTCTGTGTCTATCTCCCTCCTTCTCTCCCCAATATCTCTCCCTCCCCCATGCTCTCCATCCCCAACTCTCTCTCTCTCTCCTCGTATTCCTCCCTATCTTTGTCTCTCTCCTTTTCCCTCTCTCTCCCCCTTCCATCATTATCTATATCTCCCTCCATCTCTCATTTATCTCTCTATCTCTTCATATCTATCTCTCTTCCTCCCTCCCTTCCTTTGTCTCGCTCTTCTACCATATCTCCCCCCTCCAACTATATCTCTATCTCTCCTTCTTTGTCTCTCTCTCCCACCCCCAAAGCATACACACTCAATCTCCATACCTATTTATCTTTGTCTCCTCTTATTCTCCCTCTCTCATACTTTCCCTTCTCTCCCTCTCTCTTGCTCTCCTTTATCCTTGACTATGTCTCCATCTCTTCCTTGTCACTCACTTTTTCTTTCCACCTTTCTCTCTCTATGTATTTCTTCTTCCATCCCTTTTTCTTCCCCTCCAAATTCATCTCTCTCTCACTCTTTATCTCTCTCCTTCTCTTTCTCTTCCTTCCTCTCTCCCACATCCCTCTATCTCTCCCCCCATCACTCTCTCTCTCCGCTCCATAACTGTCACAATCTCCCTCCCTCTCATCTTCTCTCTCCCCACTCCATCTATGTATCCCCCCCTCTATCTCTCTTCCCCTTGTCTCCCTCTCTCTCTCCTATATTTCTCTCTCTCTTGCTACCTCTCCTCTCTCCCTCACTCTCTCTCCATCTCTTCCTTGTCACTACCTCTCTCTCTACACCTCTACACCTCTATCTCTCTATTTTTCTTTTTTTTCCTCCCTCTTTCTCCCCCTTCAGCTCCATCTCTCTCTCCCCCCTCTCTCTTCTCTCTCCCCTCCTCTTTCTCTTCCTTCATCTCTCTCCATCTCTCTCCCACCTCCCCCTCTCTCTCTCCCCCCTCCAGCTTTGTCACATCTCCCCCTCTCTCTCCTGGCACCCCCCTGTCACACCCCTACCCTGGCAGTACTCTTCCAAAACGCACAATGGGGGGTGTGGCACCACCACCCACATTCTTTTTAGCAATACTTGTAAGTGTGGACTATGCCCACTTTCTATACTTAGTTTATTTTTCAACCTTTCTAAGTATACATTCACATACACAGTGGAAACATTCAATTAATCATATTCATCATTATTACCATTTACACATATGCACAGTGGATATTTTAATGGGAGAGGCAATTCCTTAAAATATGAGTCTTCCCGATGATAATAACATTACTTTACAAAGTATACAATTTTACAATCTTTGCAGGAAACCCCAAGTTTCCTTGGTACAATTTCTGTCACAACCGTGCAACCTAGCTTGCACCATTCGGACTACCCAAATCACCGTTCAGAGTGCTCGTCCGTCGCAACTCGTTCACCATTGCACTGTTTAGCACTTCGTTCATCGAACACCTTTGTTCGCCCTCGGCTCGTTCATCCAAATGCCCTCAATTTGTTTAGGCGGACGCCCTCGCACGCTCTCACCCGTTCACTCGTTCAGGTCGATGCCCTCGCTCGTTCCGTCGTTAAGACCGACCTCGCTCATTCAGTGGTTTTGGATGGCGCCCTCACATACCCTCACCCATTCAGTCGTTCAGACTGGCGCCCTCGCCCGGATGCCTTCACACGACTTCACCTGAACGCCTTCAAACGACCTCACACATTCAGTCATTCAGGTCGACGCTCTTGCACACCCTCACCCGAACCCCTTTGAAAGACCTCATCTGTTTAATTGTTCAGACAAACGCCCTTACACGCTGTTGCATGCCCTCGTCTGTTTGGTTGTTCAAGCCGATTCCCTCGCTTGAACGCCTTCGCATGACCTGTGGTTCCGTTTTCTACATTTACTGCAGCTCCGTGCTTCGGCCCAAGAGTCTACCTACACTTCGCTAAATTTTAGTCTTCCCAAGTAGCTCGCCCTCCTAGCTCGCATGAACACTTGGAAACTTCGCTTGAATTATTTTTGCCACCATTCCAATGCTCTACTTATATGGTGGTTGGCCCATCGGTTGGGGCGTCGACTCACCAAGCCGGCCCACCATTTCGTCCAACTCGCCCCTCTGTTGCGTCGACCCATGGTGTGGGCGCCCATGTGCGGGGCCACCCCCACATATAAACTCGCCAATACTCCTGACACTTAATCATTTTTCAAGATGACTTTCGCGTCGCACGTTGGCTCATATCCTCCATTCAATCAGCTCATCGCACCGTCCAGGCACGCCCCAACTCACCGATTACCCCAACTCCTCACCCGCTCACCCGTCGTGTACCCATCGCCAAATGATCTGCAATTCTTGGGCCTTACATTCTCCCCCACTCTAAATGGTTGTCGTCCTCGACAACACCATCATATGACATCGCAAAGTGTCGCTAGCTCCAACATCAAAATTCTCATGCTGCATGCCTCTGCTCTGCCATCGCATAAACCATAAAGGCTAACGTCTCCTGAATCAGAAAGTCTCCTCAATCCATGATCATCACCACATCCGTTGTAATCCCCACATGTTGCCCCATCATGGAAGGTTGGTCCCTCCAACTCAAGCTACATGCTCACTGCAACATATCGTGTCGACCCCATCATGTATCGTCATTGTGTGAACTGTTACCATGTTACTCCAACACAATACTAACACATCTCTATACACTGCTCGAGCCCCACGATCTAAACTAGGTGGGTGATCAGTCCAACTATCACTCTCAAACCGTGAGAATGCACATCCTCATGCCATCATCATTCATTTCTCCTAGCCTCCTGTCACAACATCAACTCGATCAAGAATCCATCTCCATCTCCATCAAAATGTAAGCCATGCCCAAGTCCATGAAGTAGCCTCCATCTCATCTGCAACATGTTTTCCATGATGTTTGGTGTCAATGTGTTGCATGTCAAATAGTCACATCTATCCAAACATCATCATCCATATATGTGTAAAATCCATCTCCTCAAAATGAAGAGATCCTCTCATGAGACCTACTCTTGATGTGCCACATCTAGGTCCATGAAGCAACCTCCATCATATCTGTAATGTGTCATCCCTCAAGTCTGCCAAGGAAACAAGTATACACCTTTCTCATCACCCATGTGCTTCCCATGATTATAGACCAATCAGCTCTCATGTATCAAAAGTGGTTAAGTCTCGGCTCAACCCATGCCCAAGCTTTTCCACCAAGGCATCATCATCGTTGCAACTCCATCACTCCAAAGTGTCTCATATCAATCCTCCACATCAAATCACTCTCTCAAGCACACCCATAAATGTACTCAAAAGTATGCACCCCATACTACATCGAAGACCTTGACCTCAGCTCCTCAATGCCTCAGATCCTCCAAGTCCACCATAATATGAAGTCCCCAAAAGTCACAACCTCGTGTCATCAGGAGCTCCATGAGTCATCTCCAACCAACACCCTAGCAAGCAAATATGTCTCAGCCCAAAGGTCTCTGCAAGATCCCTCAGCTCCTCATGTAGTAGGAATGCTCCATAGTCTGCTCACGAATCCAACCAAGTCCATGGCCTTGTTGTGCTCAAGTGAACAACATCCCATCAGCTCATAAGTAAAACATTTCCATGTCACATCAACAAATCCACCTGCACAACATCCCTGCCTTGGCACTCCTCATTGGATGCCCATAAGTGGCACCTCTACAAGTGCTCTTTCATAATGTCCCTGCATAAGACTGCCATGCTCCATCTCTTCAACTCAATGTCCATGACTCAAGTTGTCCATGTTGTCCAACTAAGTAGACCCATCACAACAATCGGTCATCCTCATCCAAGTCTGCAATCCGGTCTAGTGAACTCGGTCACCTAAACCATATCATCATCAGTCATATGAGTCTCTTCCATCATAGCTCCCCCACTAAAGGTTCCACCAAGACTTCCTCTTGTTCTTGGCCATGAGAAGTCCACCCAAGTATCATCAAACTCAAGTGTGTTCCCTTCTCCAATCTGTCTATGAGTCATGCTGGGAACTTAACCAATTCTCCATATGGCCAAAGCATGACCCATTCCTCCACAATGATCATCATGTTCCTCCCTTGTCACAGGCATTTGCACCTTCTGCCATAAGGTCACAAACAACCCCAACAAGCTCTGCAACAGTCAATGGTCCTTGCTTCTCCATACAAGGTCTCATCGTAGACATCCATGGTAAGATCCTCCATCACATTGGCAAACTGATTTTTCCCTTCCTTGCATATGGCCCATCTACCAAAAGCTCCAATGAAACACAAGTATAAGTAATACTTACTTCATCATGAGGCTCCTCCATGTGAGTATCCTCATCCACCAATGTCTGCAAACTGCACGATCCTAGTCCAACTTGAACAATTTCAAGTTCATCCTCCATCGCTGTCATATCTGCAACATCCTCAAACATCATGGCTTCCTCTTCCTTATCATCGCAATATGCAACTTTCTCCTTATCATGGATGAAAGATATGAACCTCTCTTTCTCAAGAGTTAGCCATTCCAGCTTCTTCCGAAGCAAGTTATTCCTTATCTTGAACTCCTTGAGTTCTGCATCAAATAAGTCTATTTTCCCTACAATTCGATAGGCTTCACCTCTATTCATGTCAGAGATCCATTCCTTGACCAAAGCACAAAGAGCATCCCTCGTTTCGAACAAGTCCTTGCTCAATTTTGCAATTCTTTGTTCCAAATCACTTAATTCTTCAAGTAGATTTGCTTCAAATTGACTTGGCCGCGATGTGTGCCTCTGCCATTCTTCAAGGGTCATAGTCCCTACAAAACCCATTTTCTACAAAATGGACATCCTCCTTGATTCTCTAAATCAAAGCTCTGATACCACCTATCTTCCAACTACAAGATGGGGTGTGCAGCACCACCACCCAATTTCTTTTTAACAATACTTATAAGTGTGGACTACGCCTACTTTCTATACTTAGTTTATTTTTCAATTTTTCTAAGTATACATTCACATACACAGTGGAAACATTCAATTAATGATCTTCATCGTTATTACCATTTACACATATGCATAGTGGATATTTTAATGGGAGGGGCAACTCCCGAAAATATGAGGCTGCCTGATGATAATAACAATACTTTACAAAGTATATAATTTTACAGTCTTTGCAGGAAACTACAAGTTTCCTTGGTGCAATTTTTGTCACAACCATGCAACCCAGCCTGCACCATTCAGACTACCTAAACCACCATTCAGAGTGCTTGTCAGTTCTACCATCCGTTGCAACGCGTTCAGCGTCGCACTATTCAGCACGTCATTCACTGTTTCACCGAACACCTTCGTTTGCCCTCATCTCGTTCAGTCAAACGCCCTCACCCATTCACTTGTTCAGACCAGCACCCTCGCACCCCCTTGCCCATTTTGTCGTTCGGACCAACCTCACCTATTCAGTCATTCAGGCCAGTGCCCTCGCTTGTTAAGTCGTTTAGACCGACACCCTTGCGCGCCCTCACCCGTTTAGTCGTTCAGATTGGCGCCCTCGCACACCCTCGCCCGAATGCCTTCACACGACTTCACCCGAACGCCTTCAAACAACCTCGTCCATCCAGTCGTTCAGGTCGATGCCCTCACTTGAATCCCTTCGAACGACCTCACTTGTTCAGTCGTTCAGACAAATGCCCTCACTCGTTTAGTTGTTCAGCTCGATGCCCTCGCATGCCCTCGCCCGAACGCCTTCACATGACCTACGGTTTAGTTTTCTGCGTTTGTTGTAGCTTCGTGCTTCGACCTAAGAGTCTGCAAGCACTTCACCAAATGTCAATCTTCCCAAGTAGCTTGCCCTCCTAGCTCACATGAACACTTGGAAACTTCGCTTGAATGATTTTTTCCACCATTCCAACGCTCTACTTATATGGCGGTTGGCCCATCAGTTGGGGTGTCGACTCACCAAGTCGACCCACCATTTCGTCCAAATTATCCCTCCGTCGCATCAGCCCATGGTGTGGGCGCCCATGGTGTGGGCACCCATGTGCGGGACCGCCCACATATAAACTCCCCAATACTCCCAACACTTAATCATTTTTCAAGATGACTTTCTCGTCGCACGTAGGCTCGTATCTTCCATTTGGTCAGCTCGTCACACCATGCAGGGCACGCCCCAACTCACCCGTTATCCCAACTCGTCACCCACTTGCCCGTCGTACGCCCATCGCCAAACGATCTGCAACTCATGGGCCTTACACCCCCCGTCTCTCTCTCTTTGTTAAATTTGATCACACTCTGTTGTATTTTAAAAAGTATCTAAATTAAAAAAACTCAATTGGTTTTAAATATTAAACATGTATTTTGGATTAATCATTTCAAAGAAAATACAATAATGAAAAACTTAAAAGAATCATGTGCTACCTTTCCTTTATTGTTGCTAATCCTTTTGCTTGCTCTCATCACTTGGATCTTTAGTTAATATGGATCTATCATAGTTCTTAATAATATATTATTTTATATTATATAAATTTCATATCTCTATAAAAAAAGTATTCTCATTTTTAATTTTATTAAAGTCTTAATTTAATTTTTGTGGGAATATTTTTAATGTTGTGAGGACAGGGGGTTTAGATTAAAGTGATTATAAACAATTTTCTTTTGGATTTAAATAAAAAAGGTTATAAAATTAAATAAAAATAGAATTTTTATAAATATTTTAATTGTGAAATAAATTAGAGTTTGTGGGCATGTGGTATTGATAAATCGTGGAATTAGCCCATGGTATTGTAAAAAAGCCTATTTAGAAATTAATAATATCTATGGTAGAGGGGTGAATATTCATGGTTGATAATCTTGTCATATTGTTAATAAATATTTTGATTGTGAAATAAGTGATGGTTTTTGGGTATGTGGAATTGATAAGCCATGGTATTGGCCCATAATATTCTAACAAAGCCTATTTACAAGTTAATAATATCCATGGTAAGGTCGGGGAGAATATGTGTGGTTAAGAATGTTGTCACATTGTAATTTTATTATAAGTATTAATTTTTTATGTGCTTATTAATTAAATTTAGATATAGTTATAGAAACATTATTTTAGTTTATAAGTAAAATAGATCTTAATTTATAACTACTACTTATATGTTATATTTTTTAATGTGATATGTGTATTATGATTTTCTTTTATCTAAAAAGTTATTTCTAATTTTATTAATAAAAACAGAATCCAAATATAACAAATTAAATTTTATTTTTATTTTTATTTATAATTTTTTATTATTAATTGAGTCAACATTCAAATTTTTACACTCATTCCTTAGGCTCTATATTACTTTGAACATTTTATTATTAATTGAGCCAAAATTTAAATCTTTACACTCAGCCGGGATAGTAAACTCTAAATTACTTTTAACTTTTTATTATTTTTTAAATTAAACTGACATTTAAAAATATTGACAAACTTTCTTATCTTACACCTACATAATATTTAAATCTTTACCCTCATCCACCATACTAAATTCTATATTACTTTTAAATTTTTAATATCTTTAAAACATCCATGTACTAAGTTCTATATTACTTTTAAATTTGTATTATCGAAAATTATAATTTAACAAATTTTATTGTTTTTAAATTTTATATTTTTTTTTTAGAATTCTTATAAATTATTGTCTATTTGCATTTAACACCTATTTAATTTACTAACTATTATATTTATATGTGTGCGCTATTTATTAAATATTTAAAAAGTAAATTTAAATACAAAATACTACGCTTCATATATATATTAAAACACATATAAACCTTAAAAAGAATTATAAACCATTTGCAACCAAATAGTCATTTTCCAAATTTTGACTTGAAATTTTGATTGAGTATGCATATAGTTTGAAACAAAATTGTAGTCGATATTCAACCATAGTGTCATTTTCCAAAATTTGACTTGAAAGTTTGATGACGTATGCATATAGATTGAACAGTTATAGCCGATATTCAACTAAATAATCAATTTCCAAAGTTTGGAACAAAGTTGTAGTCAATATTCAACCAAATAGTGATTTTGCAAAATTTGACTTGGAAATTTGATTAAATATACATGTGGTTTGAAAATTGTTTTGGTTATAGACAACGGATTGTAAGTACTCCTTAAGAAGTTTTAAGAAAAACTCATATTTAAGAAAAACTCATATAAAGGAAGTCAGGATACTTATCCCCTCTCATCACTATAAAAAAAAGAGTTATAGTTTTGTTTATGAATTTTAAATTGGATAGGAAAATTATAATTTGAAAAACGTTCATTACACAAAATTGAGTTATAATTTTTATTAAAATAAGATAATTGGTCGCTAAATATAGAGAGTCAGTTTGCTGAGTGGTTGTGTTGAATCAAGTAGAGTTAAGTGATAGATGATTTTGAATGAGGATTGCATGAATGGAAAGGCTTAAATACCCTTCACCCGATTCATTGTAATCCATAGAAAAAAACAACTTGTATTTTATACGTGAATTCAAGCTTTGTCTCTTCCACTTGCTTTGTCTCTTCCACTTTTCCAACCAATTGGCACCAGGGAAAGTTAAAAAAAAAAACAGAAAATAGGTTTGCAATAATCTGTGTGAGAAGAGTAAAATAGCCCGCAGCCGCAGCGTGCAGAGCCGTCATGTGTGATTGATTTTTTTTTACAGAACGAGAGCCGAAAAGTCCAACAAATTTAGCCACCGATTCCCTCCGATCGCTTGACTCATATACACGCAGGTTTTTTTTGTGGCTCGCCGAGAAGGTTCGTTGAGGTCCGTTAATAACCCAACGAATAGGCACTAGTTTATGTGACAGATTTTTAAAAAAGTCAACACGTTGTTTCTTTGGCTCGGCCGAGAAGGTTCGTTGAGAGGCGTTAATAAACCAACGAATACTGGTTTATATGACATATGTTAACAAAAGTCAACACGTTGAAGTTAAATATGGTATTCACTAGTTGATTTAAGTTTATTTTAAAGGCCTTTTAATATATCAAACAAGCCACGTAAAAGGTTATTTTTAAGATTGATTATAAAGGGCTTCAAAATAAAAAGTTAGGTTATTTTTATGATTGATTTTATAAAGGGCTTCAAAATAAAAATATTTTTTTAATTCGTCAAGGGCAAGGTTTTATTGTTTATATATATATATATATAATATTATATATAAATTTTTTTTTATATATAAAATAAATATTGAGAGATTTTTCAAAAAAGTTTTTTGCGCAGGTTTTTTTTAAGTTTTTTTATAAAATAAATAACTTGAGGTTTTTTTTAAGTTTTTTTATAGAATAAATAACTTGGGGTTTATTGAAAAGCTTATAAAAGAGAATTTTTTGGGTTTTTTAGAGAGAAATTTTTGGAGAAAGATGGCTTTTTCAAATTTCCAACCCCAGTTTCCACCGTTTACACCGTTTATAGGGAAAGATTATAATGTGTGGACCATTAAGATGGCGACCACGTTGCAGGCACATGATGTTTGGATTATATCAAGTTTGGGTTTTCAGAACCGAAAAACGAAGAAAAATAACAAGCTCTCAGTAATACAGAGAGGGAACAATAGAAGAAATACAAGAAGAATAATGCACATGAGTTGCAGCTTATTCAACAGGGAGTGGACTTAGTAGTGTTCCAGAAGATTATGACCATGTCTTCAGCAAAAGTAGCATGGGATACTTTGGCGACAAATGATAAAGGTATGGCCAAAGTCAATATTGTTAAGTTGCAGAATATTAGGAGAGATTTTGAAAGTATGCAAATGAAGGAGACAGAGGACATCGATTCTTTCATGAATCGGGTGATAACTATCGTAAATCAGTTAAAGATTTATGGTGAAGATATAAACGATCAAAGAGTGGTTGAGAAGGTCCTCCGATCGTTGTCTACCAAATTTGATATTGTGGTAGCAACCATAGAAGAAGCCAAGGATTTGGCATCATTGACAGTTAATGAGCTGATGGGACCACTTCTATCGCATGAGGCAAGGATAGACAGAAATAAGGATTCCACTTTAGAGATCGCTTTCAAAAGTTAGGTTTCTATTTCAAGAGACAGAGATCAAGGCAAAAGTAGAACGAGAGGCAGAGGATGAAGCGGAAGAAATGGTGGTCAGAGAGATGATCAAGAAGAGCATGAACATGCAAGTGGAAGAAACTAGAAAAGCTTCAACAATGATCAAAGAGTTGACAAATCAAAGGTCAGATGTCATTACTGCAATAAATTTGGTCATTATGCTCGTGATTACAGGAAGAAAATAGCTGATCAAGGGAACCAGAGAGCTAATGTCACTATAGATAGAACTAACTCCATGTTCCTAGCTTGCCATACCATGCATGAACCTTCTGCTAGTGTGTGGCTGTTAGACAGTGGTTGCAATAACCGCATGACATGCAACAAGGATTTGGTTGCAAATTTCCATCAATCTGTGAAAACAGAGGTAAAGTTGGGGACTGACAAGACTGTGGAAGTAGATGGAAAAGGAGTGGTCAACATTCTGACCAAGTAGGGGGAGCCGAAGGCAATCTCAGAGGTATATTATGTTCCTAGTCTTAAACATAATTTATTAAGTGTTGGTCAATTCACCCAAAAAGGATATAGAGTCATCTTTCAAGGTCAAGAAGTTGTTATATATGACAAGCCCCCAAGTAAGCAGTTGATAGCAAAGGTGCAGATGACAAGGAAAAAACTCTTTCCTCTAATTTTGAATTACAGTGGTCAGGTGAGTTCTTTTACAGTTGTATGTTCTGATGATGATTGGTTATGGCACTTTTGATTTGGACACTTGCATTTTTCAGGTTTAAGATTGTTGCAGCAGAAACAGATGGTCAGAGTATTACCTCCCATCAAAGAACCTGATAGTTCTTGTGAGGGTTGCATCTTGGGAAAACAACACCGTGAAAGTTTTCCAAAGAGAGTTGCATACAAATAAAAGCAACCTCTTAAGCTAGTGCATACAGACTTGTGTGGACCTATGAGGACACAGTCGATTGGTGAAAGTTGCTACTTCCTCACTTTCATTGATGAATACAACAGAAAGACTTGGGTTTACTTCTTGAAGCATAAGTTTGAAACTTTTGCAAAGTTCAAATAATTCAAAGCCTTAGTAGAGAACCAAAGTGATTGACAATTCAAGGTATTGAGGTCAGATCGTGGTGGAGAATATGATTCAAAGGCATTCCATGATTACTGCAAAGAACATGGGATTAGAAGACATTTTACAACCAAGTACACACCGCAGCAGAATGGTGTAGCAGAGAGAAAGAACAAGACAATTATGAACATGGTAAGAAGAATGTTGAAGGGAAGAAACTTGTCTAATGAGTATTGGGCAAAAGCAGTTGCATGTGTTATTTATGTGATCAATAGATCTCCTACAAAGAGTGTGATGAACAAAGTACCAGAACAAGCATGGTCAAGTATATATTGTAGCGTATCTCATCTCAGAGTATTTGGATGTGTGGCTTATGCACATGTGCCTAAGGAATGAAGAGGCAAATTGGATGATAAAAGTGAAAAATTCATATTCACTGGTTATAGTGAGTAATCAAAAGATTACAAATTGTATAACCCCGTCACAAAGAAGACCATAATTAGTAGAGATGTTGTGTTCAAGGAACAAGAGTCATGGAATGGAACTGTAAACAAAATAGTTGATGCACAAGTACCGCTGATGGAAGAAGATGATGTAGCAGAAAAGGAGCAGTAAGAATCACAGGTGAAAACACCAAACAGAGACACACCAACAAGGACTCCAAGATTTTCAGAGAATCTTGGATCCTCAATCAGAACAACAGATCAAGATTCTCCCAGCATTCAATGAGGTGATGAATCAAGCAATGGTAAGAGAAATATGAGAATTTTGAAAGATATTTATGATGATTTGGATGTTAGTTTAAATTTTGCATTGTTGTCATTCCAACCTTCTTCGTTTGAAAAAGAAATCAGAGATGAAAATTCAGTGCAAGCCATGGATGAAGAAATTGAAGCTATTGAAAAGAATGATACATGGGATTTGGTTGATTTACCAAAGGACAAAAATCTCATTGGTGTGAAGTGGCTGTAAAAGACAAAGTTGAATGAGAAAGGTGAAATTGACAGATTTAAAGCAAGACTTGTAGCAAAAGGATTCTCACAACAACTGGGAATAGATTTTGGAGAAACTTTTGCTCCAGTAGCCAGATTGGATATTGTAAGAGCAGTTCTAGCCATAGCAACGCAGAACAAATGGAAAGTATATCAGATGGATGTGAAATCAGCCTTCTTGAATGGAATTCTAGAAGAATAAATTTATGCGTAGCAGCCTCCAGGATATGAAGTTGAAAGTAACGAAGACAAAATTTACAGGTTGAAGAAAGCGCTCTATAAACTGAAGCAAGTGCCTAGAGCTTAGTATGGCAGAATCAACTACATGATCAAGAATGGATTTTGTAGAAGAAACATTGAGCCTACCTTGTACACAAGGTAAATGAGCATGGACAGATTTTGATTGTTTTCTTATATGTTGATGGCATGATTTTTATAGGTGATTTTGAGATAGATGTATTTAAAGCAGCCATGATGAAAGAATTTGAGATTATAGATCTTGGTCTCATGAAATATTTTATTGGCATAGAAGTTGAGCAATCTGAAAATGGAATTTTTATTTGTCAAAATAAATATTCCAAACATTTGTTGCAAAGATTCAGGATGGAAAATTGCAAAATTGTCCCTACACTAGTTGCAACATGTACAAATTTAAGCAAGGATGATGAAGGATCATATGTCAATCCAACTTTATTCAAAAGATTGGTTGGTAGCCTCATGTATCTCACATATACAAGACCGGATATCATGCAAGGAGTGAGTTTGATTTCCATATTTATGGAGACTCCAAAAGACACAAATTGGAGTGCAGGAAAATGAATTCTAAGATACATAGCAAGAACTAGAGATTGTGGCATAATGTATGCAAGCACAAAAAAGAAAGATTTGATTGGATACACAAATAGTAATTTTGCAGGAAGTTTGGATGATAGGAAGAGAACTTCTGGTTTTGTGTTCCACCTTGGTTCAGGTGTGATTTCATGGGAATCTAAGAAGCAACCCATTGTGACACTTTCGTTAGCAGAAGCAGAATATGTAGCAACAACATCAACAACATGTCAAACAGTGTGGTTAAGAAGAGTATTTGATGGACTCAAGCAGAAACAACAAGGATCAACAACAATATATTGTGACAACACCTCAACGATTACACCATCTAGGAATAATGTGTTCCATTAGAAGAGCAATCATATTGATACTAGATATCACTTCATTAGAGAACTTGTGAGCAATGGAGAAGTTCACTTGAAGCCTTGTAAATCTAGTGATCAATTGGCTGATATATTTACTAAGTCATTAGCACAAGATGTGTTTGAATTTCGTAGAAGAAACTTGGGTGTTGTAAGCCTGACTGAGAAATAGACTAGCAAACATGTTTGAGTTGTCATGAGTCATGTTTTAGTTTATCAGTCGTAATTAAGGGGGAGTGTTAAAATAAGATAATTACTCCTACATGTGGAGTTGGATAAACATAGAGAGACAATTAACTAAGTGATTGAGTGGTTGAGTAAGTTGAGTTAAGTGATAGACGACTTTGAGTGAATGATTGCATGTAGTTGCATGTCAAGATATTTTAGGCAATTAGCTAGTCGAAAAGGTTTAAATACCCTTCACCGGGTTCATTGTAATCATCATGTTTTGTGTGATCAATAGAAGAGAAGTAGCTCATGTTTTATGTGTGAATTCATGCTTTGTCTCCTCCGCATTTCCAACAATTTTGTTAAAACAATAATCACACAGTGTCCATGTGCATTTTGAAGTGTAAAACACACAATTTACATCCCCGTACTCCTTATTTACCTGAATTTGCGATTATAATTTTCTATAAAAACTTAATCCATACTCATTTCCATAATTCGATATTATAATTTGCTATTGGGAGAGTTGAATGAAAGGTAATTCCTTAAATTCGAGATTATAATTTGCTATTGGGAGAGTTGAATGAATGGCAATTTTTTTTGGACAAGTAGAGTTATGCTTTTCTAAAAATCACAGATGCTAACGGCTGAGGGGAACGGATCCTTGTCCGAGGTGTGAATGAGTTAGTTTACTACACTTCCTGGGCAAAAAAACATATGCAAAATTATATTTCAATTAAAAATCACTATACACATAATTCCATCAAAACTCACTATACACATGCAGGAATCACCAGGGGCCATGGCTCGCATGCTCTTCAATATTTGGTAAGTCAGAACCGTGGGGGTCTCCTTCAGTACTGCCTCATTGGAGTTTGGCAATTCCAATATCGAGAGAGGAAAACCTAAAACACATTCCTCTTCAATGCAATTTGGCAAGTTTTAATGCCAAGAAAGGAGGAAAAACTAAAATATGATCGTTCAACTCCGGTAATCCATGGAATTGACAACGTCAGATCAATCAGATGGCATGATCTGATCTAAAATGACAACCAATCCCATAACAAAAGCTTGGTCGTAGCCAGGCTGCACTAACAGATTAAAAACATCTCCTCCAAGCTTTATCTGATCAGATCTCACCTGTTTTGGCTTACCCTGCAAAGTCACAAGTATTGTCATAGCTTTGAATTAACACACTGCAAAATAGTTTGGATATACAGGACCTGGGGACAAGAATTTAGGTTAAACAGACCTCTGCAACTACGTTTCCAGAGTTGTTGAAAATGGTGAAGGAACATTTGGCATAACATCCTTCGATATGGTAGTCAGAGTCCTACTTCTGCTTGCTTTTATCGAAAGCACCCAGGTACACTTCTCCCAAATTATTTGTGGGAAATAGCAGAGATGGCGCCCTTCTCACAATAAACAGTGGCTTCTGGGCGTCCTGGAATTCTCCCAAGAAACCTTGCCATTCGTTATGCAGACTCAACCTCTATTTCACATACAATAATACAATTCACTGACATTTCGAAAACTTCATAGATTCAATTATACTCGATTATAGGAAAAGTAAAGAATGGAAGGAGAGTTAGAGATATGTTATACCTTGCGACGAATTGTAAGGAGAGCCATTCTTGTATCGTCCATGAGAAGGATTTTGTTCTTGGGATCAGAACAATAGTTGTCCACTCTAAAGACAAGATTCCTGCTCAAATCGTACACAATGAAGCCGTTGCAACTAAACACCAGGGGTTTCATCCAAACCGTCAATGCCATGGCGGAGTCCTTGTAGAACTTATTGTCGATTCCAACACACCCTGCCAAGTCTGGCACATCTGGGTGAGCCTCGGAAATCATTGTTACTGAGAAATGAACAACTGAACACTGAGGCCGTGGACAGAAGGAATAATAATGGCATGGAGAGGACGCTAAGGCTCATGGCTCTGCGTTTGGTCTGTCTCTTCTTATAGCATCATGGCTGTCGGCCCTCTTTTGATGCTATTCTATTCAAATAAATATGTCGGTCAAAAGACCTAGATGCCAAATTGCTCTGAATGGATAGATTTGATCCGGACAACGTCGTAAATTGATACGTAACGTTGTAAGAGTTATACGTTGGCCGACTCTAAAAATTCACGTAGTTAAACAGGCCACGCAAATTCTATCAATTCTATCATGATAGAAAATTTGGGAAAGTTAAACAAAGAGGTTAAAGGCTTGATCTAGAGGAGTGAAACAGTGTTTTTACTGACTAGTCAATTATTTCAGGTAGTGTGGTTTTTTTTGAATAATACCCAAAAGCATTTAGAAAGAGTGAAACCCTGCCCCTCCGGGATGGAATTTAACGGGTGAATTGCTCGTCACAGGGTGATTTGCCCGTCAAATACAGTTCAAAATTTTATAAGATCGTCAAAATTCTTTGTTGAAGTTGTGAAAACTGGCAAGAAGGCATGAAAACAGTCAAATTTGATGAGTAAGCCTATTTTGAAATTCCAGAGCTGCTGCTCCTTACTGACCAGTGAGTTATTCAAGCTGACCAATGAGTTATTAGAGGTGACTTGATTTTCCTTGAATAAAGATGTGAATCAGCCTGCATTCGCTGATAACAAAGAGTTAACTATACTCACTATTGATTTGACAATTAAATTATGATAAATTTTCTTACCAACAAAAAACAATCAAATTTTAAAATTTTAAATAACCAAAAATTATTAATAATACTAAATCCATATCTAACCATTAAAAATCATTTGACATTATACGGTGTGGCATAATTTGACATTATTGTGATCACACCCCGAGACAAGCTTTTGTTTATTGTAATTGTGGCCACCGACTAGAAGCGTATAGAGATATCATTTATTTATATATTCTTAATTTGCGGTGGACCCTAGATCAATGTATCGATGTTGCCATCGTCCAACGAATCTAAAATTCATAATCAAATAAATTTGTGAAGTTATTTCGTACACCGTTGATAAACACAATTCCGCACGCACATGAAAATATTTTCCGTATCATTACTTTTAGTGTCCGCAATACTTTTTTTTAATGTTGTTAATTATAATATAAAATTGGAAAATAATATATTTTTAATGTTTCAACGATTTTTTTTAATATAATAAAATTAATTATATTTTATAATAATATTATGATATATAACATATTATGACTTGGTATGTCCGTTAAGTTTCTAGTTTTTGGGTAGAATCTGGTTTTTATTTTTGTCGTTTAAAATTATTATTTAAGTTTTGGAGAATTAGGTTTTTGTTGTGATTTAAAATGAAATTTTGAGTATTTTTTTGGAATTTTTGGTTTTTAAAATAAGGTTTTAAGTATGTTTTGGAGTTTTTCTTAGAATTTGGTTTGATTTGTTTTTTTTTTTTTTTTTTTTTTTTTTTTTTGTTTTTGTCTAAATTTTCATTTTTGTTGCTTAAAACAGGTTTTTGAGTATATATAAATTCTACATTGTAAAAAACTTAAGGCACTTAGATATGGAGAGTTTACAATCCATATTAGTGATCTCCTAAATTCCTGAAAGATTTTTTCTCAATCAAACAAAAAAATATGAGACAAAACTCTCCAAAACATAGAATAAATAAACTACATAATATATTATCTCTATGTTGTATCATTCATGTAAGAGAAAATTTCAACATAATAATGAAACTAGTATGGAATCCCAAAACTAAAATATTACAAAGAAATTGAGATACTGTAGTGTAAGACGATTTTTTATCAACTATGTTGTCCATAATTACACTAGTCTATTTTGAAATTGGGTTTTAACATTTTGATAACGAGTTGTCTTTAGTGAGACTTTTTGGAAGCCTTTCCGGTGGGCTTTTCCAATGTAATTTCTCTAAAATCCGGCAGGTATTTATTGAAATCGCAAGTTTGATGGGAAAGCCCTCCACAATCGAAATAGTCCTATAGATTTTTCAAGGTGCTGAATCCATATGTACAATAAAAATACCAATCTAAATAACACAAATCAAAATTTCACTTCAAATTTTTTAACCAGATTCTCACATCAAAAGATCTAAAAAATCACCATAACCATTATTAAAAGTTATTCCTTTTAATAAGTGGAAAACTACTTGGATAGCTTATATTAGATAGAATGGACGGAAGTAAGTGTTCGGAACATGAATGGCCATAGTTTTCCATTTCTAAATGTTCGGGCTAGATGCTGGGTTCCAACACAAATTTGTTTCAATAATCGTATACCTTACCAATTCACCGTTTCAGTGCTCGATACAAACACAACTTCAATGCTCAATTCGATGTGTCGCTATGCAGGTGAAGTACATGATTCGATGCACTGGTAGCGAGTATTCTTAGTGGTCGGTTGGATGCACAGGTATACAGGTATTATCACTTTAAGTGGTCTGCAGGATGGGGGCACTAACACGAGGGTTGAAGTGCTGTTTTTATGGGCTATTTTTAGATGTGCATTGTGACTTGCCATGGAGGAGATTTTGGTCATTTGAGATTTGAAGGGGATTAGCGATTATCTATTGGGCCTTGGGGAAATTCTCTCTGGCTGTTCTGGTCACTCTTTCTCTCTGGCTGTCCGGTCACTCTGTCACTGGTTGAACCAGATCACTTTTATGTGGGTTTGTTTTCTTTCTTTCCCCTTCTACCATATTTACACTTTTTGCTATATTTACAGGGAGCATAATTTCCAGGTTGATTGGCTTTCGCATTGTGGTGTGGCTACTCAGTCTGAACTGATACACTTTGAATGTTTGGATCAGACTCCATTATTGGCTCTGGATCCTCCCCTTTGCTTTCACTTTTCAACTTTTGGGAGGTGTTGCTGGACTACTTACGGTACAGATTGTTATTTAAGGTTTTATTGGCTGCTCCCCTGCTTTTGCAGCGGGAGTGCTATGTTTTTGCATCAGCACTCCGTTATTGGCTATGGAGCCTTCCCGCTTTGCTGGAGGTTCTATTTTTCAACTTTTGGGAGGTGTTGCTGGACCATTTCTTATTGAACATATTGTTATTTTAGGTTTTATTGGCTGCCCCCTGCTTTTTGCAGCGGCAGTGCTCTGTTTTCTATTGCAAATGTCTAATTATTGACCATCTCTGTTTTTCTTTATCAAATATTGTGGTTTATATTTTCTCCGTAATTGTAGTTACCTTATATCTAATATATGAATTGTTTTTTTTTTTCTCTTACAAAACAAAAGTATATAAGTATTAAGTATTATCACTTTCAGTGTTTCGTTTTGTAAATATTTTTAATAAAAAAATATTATGTTTAAGAATTTAACCTTATATGTGATTTTCAATATGTGATTTTCAAAAAAAATACATTGAAGATAACATTTTATGGAAAGCAAAGATTTTTATTGGTCAATTAAGAATTAACCCACATCAATTACCAGGTGAAACAAGTAGGTGGAAAAGACCTAAAGAAGCTTGAGAAGAATGGGTGTGCACTTTTTGCATTTTTGGGGCAGTGGAATACCAAAAACATTTCATTTTGGATTGTGATGCTTTCAGAGACACCAGAAACAGTTACAACAGTATGTTAACATTGGTTCCTTGACATTATTTTTCAGTGAGGAAATTGTTAGAAAATTGAGCCAGCTCATCATTAATTTGAATAATAAAAAGATTAAATTGTAAAAAGCAAAAAAACAAAAAAATTAATAGTCTCAAAAACTATAAACTATAACTAATCGTTTAAAATTTCATTACATCTCATTTCAAATTCTACTTTATGTTTCCTATTTCACTAACCAGTTTCATTACATTTCATTTCAAATTCTGCTTTATATTTCCTATTTCACTAACTAGTAGTCTAGCAAATTGGCTCAAGTAGTATTGTGAACTTCGCAGTGCAACATTTTATCGGCGAATTGGTTCTGTTCGGCATCAGTGTGGATTCGAAGGCATTGCATCGCATTCCCTCAGAGAGGCTTCAATACAGTTCCGTTCTGGTGCCAAATTTGAAGAGGGCCGTGGGGATTCATCAGTGGTAAATTGTAATGTACTATCAATATTCGTGTCTTAAGTGGAATTAGACCTGCGAGGGCTAGGTCTAATATTATTGAGTTTGTTAAATGAATACTGCCCTCCACACCTGCAACTAGGCAACAAAAAATTAACCGCGCCAACAAGCCAGGCTTAGTTATTAATTAGATTATTATTAATCTTTTAAAATTTTCTTTTCTTAAATTTATTAATATTTACCTTTTCTTAAATTTGCACCTCATACAAATATTCGCATGGACAGATCGGGTGTTTCGAATACAGGGTGGAAGGGTTTTATAGACGCACATGAATAATCCCACAGGCGGAATACATTAATTTACGATTCAATATTTACTTTTTAATATAGATTTTATAACTATATTGTAACAATGCCTCTCGCAGATATTATGGTCACTCGTTAATCATCAAAAATCTAAAATAGGAAGAAGAAAGTGAAAATATAGAACATTTTAAATGGCTGCATCCCACTGCAAAAGGAAATAGTGATGGTATAAAACACTTGAGATAGACACGCTAAATAGTTAAAGTGTTGGTGACGGTAATGTTTCAAGTTATAGCTATATGTATCTTCTAGAGTTCATTTCTTTATAGGATATTATGGTCATTCATAGTGTTACCACAAATAAGTGATAAAGTGAGACATTTTGGTGCAAAGGTATAAATTTATGCAGAAAATAGAGGCTTGCCAGCTACACATCAACGTGCGTGCATTATGACTCTCTAAATAGATTTTATATAAACTCTATTAATTATTAATTATATAATATATATGTGTGGGGAGAAAAATGTGTATCTGTTTCTCTTCTAATATAGGTAAACAAAATATTTCAGGTGCAGTGTAAGTACTTTTTTTGGGCATACGGTGGTAAGAAATTCAAACTAAGAAACTCATCCATTCTTTGTGTGGGTGAATATCAACAAGGAAAACCATAGAGGGTTTCCGAAGGTAGTTGATTCAATATGTGGTAAGAATAATGAAAATGAATATAGTCTATATGAATACAAAAACCCATAGTGGTGTTACAATTGAACCTTGAATATAGTCTATATGAATACAAAAACCCACAGTGGTGTTACAATTGAACCTTGATAATTCTAGTGAATAATTCTAGTGAATATATATATATATAATATTATATATATATTATATTATATATAGCAGGAAGAAGAGAGGGTTGTGCCAATGTTAGTTGTTTCATGACATAAGAATGATAAAACCATATTCATAGGCTTAATGACAATGTTCTTGAAGAAAGAATTTTAGGGTCCAAAGAATGTTTTGAAGTGATCTCCCATGACAAGAGTCTGCGAGGTCGCTGGCCTAGTTACAAACTGTAATATCTTTGTTGCTATACAACTCATTTAAAAATACAAAAAATGTATAACAAATTATAGAGTATGCATGTTCAGTACAAAATTAAAGAAAGTAATATGACAAACCAAAATTGCATATAATAAATGTACAATACATACAAGAATGGAGAACAAAAAAGGTAACAATAGCCATAAGGGCACTGTAAATCAATAGACAAGCTATAGGCTTCATTTCAAGAAATAAAAAATTAATCATACAATTTTGTCATTTCTTGTAATATGTCCATACAGGCTTCAACCCCAATTTAAATAACCAAATTACCTAAAACCTTATTTAGGTAATAATATTTTATTAACATGGATGATAAATCCTATAAAAAGAAATTGTTCCTTAAGTTGATTTAATATTAATAATTTCTTTGATTTATCATTTAAGTCTTTGAGTTTATTAATCCCTTGAGTTTAAAATATTAATTCCTAATGTTTATTAATCACTTGGGGTTCTAATATTACTTCCTTTGATTTATTGATTCCTTGGGTTTATTAATTTCTTATGTTAATTAATTATTTGTATTTATGAATATTGAGAAAAACATGTCGAGCCGAACCAAGAAGGAGAAAAAACATGTTGAGAAAGATCCCGATACAGAAGCACAACCAAGCTCCATTGAAGTTGTTTTTGTAGAGCTTCCATCTCCCCGAGGATGGAAGAAACAGGGAATCCGAGTACAAATTTTAGAGAGATCGATGATGGTGAGCACCAAGGGCCCATCTGGTCAAGCCACTACAGAAAATGTTGCGGATCTAGTCGACCTACAAGAGTTTCAACATGGAAGTCCACAGATCTGTTGGCTATCTGCGAAAATACATTAAGCCACGAGGGTGTTTTTGCATACATGCAGGGTTGTTTATTGCAGCGGGAATCATGGTGAAAGCCTAACTGTAAGGATTTGTAAATCAGACAGTTTTTTACTGAAAGGACTAGGTTATGAGGTGGGTTTTCCAGGTTTTGGATAGATCTGTATTTTTTTCTCTCCCACCTCAGCAGCACATCTAAATTATCTTTCTCCAAATCAGACTCTTCAAATTATAGATTTTCCTTCTATAAAGTCAGACCTGGATATTCTCCACGCGTTTGTCCAAGCTATCTTTCTACAGGTATACCCATGTCGTTAGTATATTTTATATGCAGATCGACCTTTTTCGGCCTGACTAAAGGAGGGATCTTGTCGCATTAATCTCGTGGGGGTGGTAATGGTGATATATTTTATGATATACGATTATTACCTTTTATTGTCAACATAATATATGTTCCTTTGAATCATATCTTGATAAGAAACAAGTAGAGGGGAGCTTTCAATGCCCAGATCTAGAGCTCATGGAGTTTTTCCAAGTCTTTATCAAAATATTAGTGGGAGATAGAGATTGTTAGGTGTCTAGGGAATGAATCTAATACAAGATATGAAGCAGTGGTGTAAAACACATCAGGTATTCCAACGTCCTTACAAAGCCTATTTTTTTTTAAGGAAAATTGTTGCAAGATGACATGCACCTAGAATATTATGGCATTCACATGAATTCAATGGTTATCCTAAATTTAATATTACATGGCGAAAACCGAGGAGTGAACATCCCAAATGGATCTACTTCTGCTAACAAGGTCCAACTTCATTTCCATTCAAAGACGCCCTTAAAAGAAAGGCTACAGCAGGTAAACCTGAACAAACTCTCAATATTCCTTGGCCCTATATTCTAGAGCAGATGACAGTAGATCTAACAGAGGTCAATAATATTTGTACAACCTATCAATCCTAGGCAATCATTTGCAAGTTCAATGGTTTCTGACCAAAACCTGTCGATCTTTTTTCAATGGATCTTTACGACTTTGACGATAAACTGTGAGATTCACTTATGCTCCAAGGGATTCCTCATAGTAAAATTTGAATCATCAAAGATCAAAGATCATATTTTATAAGATGATCCATGTTTCTATGAAATGGGAGAATATTTATCACCCCATGATTCCCATACTTTGATGCTAATTCAATGAAAATATTCAAAATAAAGGTTTGGGTAAAATTGCATAACTTATCGCTTCATTTCTAACATCCAAAAGTTCTAGAAGGAATTGGAAACTCATAAAATTGCATACTTATCGCTTCATTTCTAACATCCAAAAGTTCTAGAAGGAATTGGAAACTCACTGGGGATATACATAAAGATGGATACACAAAGAAATGAAGAAGTAATCTATACTTTTTCTAGGATATGTGTTGAGGTAGACCGAAGTAAACGACTACCAAATTATATCCTTTTGACACATAACAACCAGTGTTGGACCCAGTTCTTAGATTACGAGAACATAGCATTTAGGTGTCGTCTTTGTCTTCAAACTGGACATCCACAAACCACATGTCCTTTTTAACAAAGAAATACCCCAGGAAGAAAAAAAAAACAGTAAAAAAGCCCATGGGATGGTAATTCTCAAAACATAGCTTGATGAAGAAGAGGAAGAGGAGGACTTGGAATCCCCCATCACTCAGGAAAACCCAAATCCACAGACATCTTCAACGAACCAATAAATTAACCAGGGAGGAATAGTAGTATCAATTTTGCAAAATCCAAGAGTAGAAGGACACTCATGCAAACAAATGTCCAAGGAGAAGAAGATAAGTGGATTCAAATGTCCTTATACCTCTGACAGCTCAGAATTAGATAAGGAATATCTTTATTGTAACAACCACTCCTGGTCAAGGAGGATGGCGAAAATTAGAAAAGAAGAAAGGGCGAAAAGGGCGACTAAGCTTATTTTCTTAGCCTCAATCTTATTTGTTTGTTTTTGTTTAATTTTTTATTATATGGGCACCCGTTTCTTGAGTTGTGTCATTTGGGACGATTAAAAGAATGTGGCATGTGCATCTACATATGTAATTCTTTTTAATTAATTGAAAGTTACTATTTTCCACAAATATATATATATATATATATATATATATATTAATATCTAGTCTTTATAATATTTAATAATCTTTCAGTTTATTGACCCCTATGTTTATACTATTAATAATTTTGTTTGGTTTATAATATTAATAAACCCTTGGGTTTATTAAACCCAAATATTAAGGGTTAAATATTAGTCTGATGGTTTAATATTAATCCCTTGAGTTCTATAATTCTTTGGATTGGTAATATTAATCCTTGGGTTTTTAATATTATAAACCAATTGGGTTTATTAGATCGTAATATTAAAGGTTAAATATTAATCTTAGATTTAATATTATTCCCTTAGGTTTATAATGTTTATCCCTTCAGTTTATTAATTAGTTGGGTTTATAGTATTAACAATCCCTAAGGTTTATTGATCAATTGGGTTTATATATATTAATAATCATGTTAGTTTATCAATCCTTTGAGTTTAAAATATTAATTCATAGTTTTTATTAATCTATTTTGTTTTTAATATTGATCCTTTGGGCTTGTTGGTCCCTTAGTTTTTTAATATTTATCCCTTCAGTTCACTAATTCCTTAGGTTTATAATATTAAACCCTTGGGTTTATTAGTTCCCTGCTTTTATAATATTAACAATCCCTTGAGTTCAAAAGATTAATTCTTAAGTTTTATTAATCATTTGGCTTTTAAATTTAGTTTGTTGGGTTAATTGATTCCTTGGGTTTATTAATCATTTGTATTTATAATATTAATCTGTTGGGTTTATTGATCCCTTGGGTTTATAATATTAATATTCATGTGAGTTTATCAATCCTTTGGGTTTAAAATATTAATTCCTATGCTTTATTAATCCATCGTGTTTTTAATATTGATCCCTTATGTTTTTTATCCCTTAGGTTTATAATATTTTCCCCTTGGGTTTACCAATTCCTTGAGTTTATAATATTAAACACTTGGATTTATTTGTTCCTTAAGTTTATAATATTAATTATTCCTTTGGTTTATCATTTAATCCCTTGAGTTTAAAATATTAATTCTTAAGATTTATTCATTGTTTGGGTTTTAAAATTAGTTTGTTTGGTTTATTGATTATTTGGGATTATTAATAGCTTTGGTTTATTATTCATTTCTATTTATACTATTAATTTTTCAGGCTTATAAAATTAATAATCCTTTGGGTTTATTGATCATTTGTATTTATAATATTAATCTCTTGGGCTTATAATATTAATAATCCCTTAGGTTTACTCATCCTTTGTATTTATAATATTAATAATTCATTGGGTTAGTTAATCCATTGGGTTTATAAGAAAATATAATGTCAATTATATTCATAAAAATATAATAATTATTAGCCATAATATAATGGTGAGAATAAATGCATATTTTAATAAGAACTAAATGTTATTAAATTAAGTTATATGTGGATTAGATTAAAGTTTAAATATAACTATTAGTATATTAGCAAAATTTTATGTAACGACTAATATTATTTTAACATACAAAATAATGTTAACATAATAAGTATAGTTATATAAATATAAAATATTATGGCTATTATTATTGATATGGTTATTAATAATTAGAAATAGTTAGTTTTTAACAAAATACTCCTAACAATTATTAATGTGGTGGGAGGTGGATATACACCATCAACCACATTGATAAATGTGGTTGTGATAGTAAATAACATATTCTAAGGTTTATTTGTTTTTTTTTTTTCTTTTTTCTATGCTTTATTAATCCATCGTGTTTTTAATATTGATCCCTTATGTTTTTCATCCCTTAGGTTTATAATATTTTCCCCTTGGGTTTACCAATTCCTTGAGTTTATAATATTAAACACTTGGATTTATTTGTTCCTTAAGTTTATAATATTAATTATTGCTTTGGTTTATCATTTAATCCCTTGAGTTTAAAATATTAATTCTTAAGATTTATTCATTGTTTGGGTTTTAAAATTAGTTTGTTTGGTTTATTGATTATTTGGGATTATTGATAGCTTCGGTTTATTATTCATTTCTATTTATACTATTAATTTTTCAGGCTTATAAAATTAATAATCCTTTGGGTTTATTGATCATTTGTATTTATAATATTAATCTCTTGGGCTTATAATATTAATAATCCCTTAGGTTTACTCATCCTTTGTATTTATAATATTAATAATTCATTGGGTTAGTTAATCCATTGGGTTTATAAGAAAATATAATGTCAATTATATTCATAAAAATATAATAATTATTAGCCATAATATAATGGTGAGAATAAATGCATATTTTAATAAGAACTAAATGTTATTAAATTAAGTTATATGTGGATTAGATTAAAGTTTAAATATAACTATTAGTATATTAGCAAAATTTTATGTAACGACTAATATTATTTTAACATACAAAATAATGTTAACATAATAAGTATAGTTATATAAATATAAAATATTATGGCTATTATTATTGATATGGTTATTAATAATTAGAAATAGTTAGTTTTTAAACAACACTCCTAACAATTATTATTGTGGTGGGAGGTGCTATATACACCATCAACCACATTGATAAATGTGGTTGTGATAGTAAATAACAATATTCTAAGGTTTTGTTTTTTTTTTCTTTTTTTTTCTGTGGGTTAATTTTTTATTATAACTTTAAATATATGATTACTTAATTAAATTTAAAAATCTAAATATTTCAAACATTTTTTTTTTAATTTAAATCAATTCTGTATACCAAAGGTTGTTTATTTTGAATAGGAACTTGGGGAATATTTTAATTAAATAACATCTTAATATTTATGGAATATTTCTAAAGTATTCTTGTAGTTTACTAGAATTAAAAAAATGAGATTTATATATATGTACGTATTGACATTTATCTTTTAATTAAATTGATTATTTAAAACAAAAGTTCTTACAAATATAAAAGTAAAATTTAAATATAAAAAACTATAATTCATATAATTTTTTTTAATTAAAATCCATAATAACCATTAAACAAAAGTTATATCCATATTCAACCAAATAATCATTTTCCAACATTTGACTTACAAAATTTAATTAAGTATGCATATAGTCTGAACCAAAGTTGGAGTAGATATTCAACAAAATTGTCATTTTCCAGAATTTTAATTGAAAATTTGAAGAAGTATGCATATGGTTTGAAAATTGTTTTGCTCATAAAACGGGTTGTAAGTAATGTAGAGGAAGTTTTAAGAAAAGCTCATAGTAAATGAAGTGAGTATACTATCCACTCTCATCACCATAAAAACATTAACTTAGAGTTTTGTTTATAAACTTTCAATTGGAACGGAAGATTATAATTTGAAAAACATTAATTACATAAAACTGAGTTATAATTTGTCAAGACAATAACTACACGGAATCAGTGTCCATGTAAACATTTTGAAGCGTAAAAAACACAATTTACATTACCCGTACTACTTATTTCTCTGAATTGGCGATTATAATTTTCTATAAAAACTTAATCCGTCCTCATTTCCTTAAATTCGGGAGTATAATTTGTTATGGGAAGAGTTGAATGAATGGCCATTTTTTTCGACAAGCAGAGTTATGCTTTTTTCCTACAGGCTAACGGCTAACGGGAACGGATCCTTTCGATCAAAACTCACTATACAATCATTCCATCAAAACTCACTATACACATGCAGTAATCACCAGGAGCATGGCTCGCATGCTCTTCAATATTTGGCATGTCAGAACCGTTGGGGTCTCCTTCAGTACTGCCTCATTGGAGTTTGGCAATTCCAATATGGAGAGAGGAAAACCTAAAACACATTCCTCTTCCATGCAATTTGCCAAGTTTTAATGCCAAGAACCGAGGAAAAACTAAAATATGATCGCTCAAGTGCGGTAATCCATGGAATTGACAACGTCAGATCAATCAGACGGCATGATCTGATCTAAAATGATAATCAATCCCATAACAAAAGCTTGGTCGTAGCCAGGCTGCACTGACAGATTAAAAACATCTCCTCCAAGCTTTATCTGATCAGATCTCACCTGCTTTGGCTTACCCTGCAAAGTCACAAGTATTGTCATAGCCTTGAATTAACACACTGCAAAATAGTTTGGATATACAGGACCTGGGGACGAGAATTTAGGTAAAACAGACCTCTGCAACTACGTTTCCAGAGCTGTTGAAAATGGTGAAGGAACGGTTGGCATAACATCCTTCGATATGGTAGTCAGACTGCTGCTTCTGCTTGCTTTTATCGAAAGCACCCAGGTACACTTCTCCCAAATTATTTGTTGGAGGTAGCAGAGAAGGCGCCCTTCTCATGACAAACAGTGGCTTCTGGGCGTCCTGGAATTCTCCCAAGAAACCTTGCCATTCGTTATGCAGACTCAACCTCTGTTTCACATACAATAATACAATTCATTGCCATTTTGAACACTGTAGAGATTCGATTATACTTTGTTACAGGAAGAACAAAGGATATTGTAAGGACAATAGAGAGATATGTTATACCTTGCGACGAATTGTAAGTAGAGCCATTCCTGTATCGTCCATGAGAAGGATTTCGTTCTTGGGATCGGAACAATAGTTGTCCACTCTAAAGACAAGATTCCCGCTCGGATCGTACACAGTGAAGCCGCTGCAACTGAACACCAGAGATTTCTTCCAAACCGTCAATGCCATGGCGGAGTCCTTGCAGAACTTCTTGTCGATTCCAATACACCCTGCGAAGTCTGGCACGGCTGGGTGAACCTTGGAAATCATTGTTACTGAGAAATGAACAACCGAACGCTGAGTCCGTTGACAGATGGAATAATAATGGCATAGAAAGGACGCTAAGGCTCATGCCTCTGCGTCCAGTCTGTCACTTCTTATAGCATCATGGCTCTTGGCCCTCTTCTGATTCTATTCTTTTCAAAAAAAAAATGTCGGTCAAAAGGCCTAGATGCCAAAACGCTCTGAATGGATCGGTTTGATTCGGACAGCCTCGTAAATTGATACGTAACGGAGTAAAAATTCGCGTAATTAAACATGCCACGTAAATTCTGTCTTAACATTAAATTGACGAAAGTCTGGGTTATAACCTAAATTTTTTTTTGGCATCCAGTAGGTTTTAAAACTGTTTTTTGGTTTAGAATTTTTTTAAACTGTTTTTTTGGTTTAGAATTTCTTTTAAGCTCCAAGGAAACATGTTAACTGCAAAATAACCAATAACCAATCAGGAGTGAATACTTAAAAGTGATGAACTAATCTACATTAATTAATAACAATTAAAAATAATTTTCATATATTTGAGAACCAAATTATAATAAATTTTGACAATCAAATTATAATAAATATTTCATTTATGAAAAAGATAATAACTTTTAAAATTTTAAATGTTATTATCGCTAATACTAAATCTATTTAAATGATTGAAAATCAATTAATTTTTAATTTTCTTTTGCGGGGTAAAATTGGGCCTTCTCCAAAGAAAGCCGAATTGAGAAATATAAAGTTTGGTTTTTCTCCCCCATAAAGTTTGTTTTTTACTAGAAAATAAGCAAACAAATACTGAGGTCGTGGTTGTAGTCGTCGCGCTACTAAATAAATACGGTGTGGCATGATTTGACATTTTTGTCATCACACGGCGAGACAAGCTTTTCTTAATTGTAATCGTGGCCACCGACTAGAAACGTATAGAGATATCACTTATTTATATATTCTTAATTTGCGGTGGAGCCTAGATCAATGTATCAACGTCGCCATCGTCGAACGAATCTAAAATTCATAAACAGATAAATATTCGTCAACAGCGTTAATAAAGCCAATTCCGCACGCACATGAAAATATTTTTCCTATCCTTATTTAGTTAGTGTTAAGCAAATTTTTTTTTTTTTAATGTTATGTCGTTAATTATAATATAATTAGTATAATCTATCATATTTATATAGGATTAGTATAAGTGTATATCATATAAGTAAATATGGTTAATATATTTAGATAGATATTATAAACCATATTAATAATTATTAGGTATATAATGTTAATGTAAATTTTAGAGATTGATTATACTTGTACTTAAATATTTAAACAATAATAAATAATATAATAATTAATAGTATATTAAGATTATTATTAATAAGATTTTTTTATTCTTCACTATTATCTTAATTATTAATATACATTTATCAGTATCTTTTATACATAATGATAGATTTATGAACCATTTCAACGTAATAATATTAAACTCTAATATTAAATCAATTATTATAAGCCCTAATATTATAAAATTCAACATTATAAACTCTAAGATCAATATTACATCCTTAAAATTAATATTATAGATCTTACATAAATATTTTAAACCACGATATTAATATTATAAATGACACAATTAATATTATAAACCTTAATATCTGATCTGAAAATCACTCTTGAGTGATCTCAATTAAATAATTATTGAATGCAGGTATTACAAACTCATGTGCTGGTGTGTGTCTATATTATTTTAGGAAATGGATCGATGAGATTGCAAAATACACAGACACTGAAAAAATGGAAAACAGTAAGAGAAACACAGTAAGCAAATACAATGACACAACAATTAATAAGGAGTTCATCCTATCCTCCAGGGCTACGTCTCTGGTCTAGCTTTTAATGGTGGCCTTCTTTTATTGTGTCTTTAAAGCAGAGATTTATAATGAGGAGCTCAATTTGAGTCTCTTGAAACAAATAATATTTGGTAGGGTGGTTCTTGGATCCCCAAGCCACTAGAATACACAGACTCTTTTCCTTACCAGGTCTTGACCTCTCTGATTTTTAATGGGAGAAGCCCAATGTGGTGCTCAATTCCTGACAAATCTTCTCAGGGATTGCTTGAACCTCTCAAGCTTTCTGTCTACTCGATGCTGCCTTAGGTCAACTCGGCTCTCTGTTTTATGCTTCCTGCTCTACTGTCTTTTCTTCATTTTCGCTCTCTTTGTCTTCGTTCTCTTCTTTTTTTCCCATGTGTCATGTTCTATGTCTGTTCATGGCTTAAAGCCAATCTATCCCTGATTGCTCATTTCCTCTTCTGCCCTCGTCGGATTGCCTGCTGCTGCTCGCTTGGAGTTCCTTGTCTCTGCGTCATTGTCAACGGCTCACAGGGAGTGGCCTCTTGTCCTCTCGCGAACTGCGCCAGCGTTTCCTCGTCGGTTCGGTTTTCTAGTTACATTGTGGTATGACTTATTCGCCAACTCAGCAGTCAAATCGGATTTCAAGCTCTTTTATGCCGTGGCTTAATCCCCTATCAAATCTAGTTCCTCCATCGGGCGCAATCTCCGCCGTCAGATCTGGATCCCCCAGATCTTACAACATTCGCTCATTTCACATGGTTGACTTGCTCGACCATTAGTGAGCGATGAGAAGTGGTTTTCTCTCTCATTCGCCTGACACACATTGGGTGCTGAATGGAATCGCTCGTTTTTCTCCAAATCTGCTTACCGCTCAAGGATGCCCACAATATACTGCCGGTTTCGAAGCACGGGACTCGCCTTTCACCTTAGCACTTTCCCCACAATTTCCCGGCTTCCCATGCGACTGAGCGCTTCGGGGCCTTTCCTTCTGGAGGAGTTTTACTTTGCGATGCACGATTACGCTAATCGCGCATCAGAAATGCCCTCTGTTTCCCGATCCGGGCTTCCCAATGGCTGATTTTGTTTCCTGTGCAAACTCCATGGGCCTCAGTCAGCATGTTTTGATCGAGGTCCTCGTTGTTCCTTGCTGGCTGGAATCTGCCACTGTCCAGAGGTCTTCCTGAATGCTCTGTATTCATAAATTCGAAGTCTGTCCTGTCTTAATATAGTCATGGCACTCTGAATATTTTTCATGGATCCAATTCGGATCAATATTAAAAAGCCCAATATCATATACCCCAATATTAAAAACCCAACATTTCATATTGTAATAATAAATGCAACATTATAAACCTAGAATTAAAAATTATCATTTCACAAATCCAAGAGATTAATATTATAAATTAAAGAGAAATAAACTCAAAATTTTATTATTATAAAGCCAAGGGAAAATAAACACAAAAATAAAATTAAGTATTAGGGGTTTTTGCAGTGCATTATATTAGATATCATTTTTTGCGATTCAAATACAATGCATTGTGGAAACCCCCAATACTTAATTCAAATGAGTGAAGGGAACTCTACTTGAATGGTTCATGAGGCACAATACTTGCTAAGGTTTTTGCAAAGGGGGTAGCAAGCTAAGTGGGTTTGATTGTGGGGAAAACTCTGCAGTTAAGAGTGACCTCCTGCGAAGTATTGGTTATTTCACTAGTTTCAATCCCACTTTTTCACCCATGTGAACTTCACCCGATGCAATGAGTGCAAAATAAATTATTCAAAAATCATGAAAAGCGAAGTCTTGGTTATTTCACTAGTTTCAATCCCACTTTTTCACCCATGTGAACTTCACCCGATGCAATGAGTGCAAAATAAACTATTCAAAAATCATGAAAAATAACTTACTTAACGCAATTGAATCTCAAAAAATAATATCTAACAAAAATAAAATATTAAACCCTAAAATAAAAAATAATAAAACAAATTATTTTTTTTAATTAATATCATAAACACATCTGAAAATAAACCCAAAAGAAAAATATTAACCCTTTGCCTAGATCAATGTATCAACTTCGCCATCGTCCAAAGAATCTAAAAGTCTTAATCCAATAAATTTGCCGTGTCATCCACTCAATTCCGCACGCACATGAAAATCTTTGCCGTATCATTACTTTAGTGTCCGCAATCTTTTTTTGAAGGTTGTTAATTATAATATAAAAATGAAAAATAATATTTCGTTTAATGTATCAATGAATTTTTTAATTGTAATGTAATAATTAATTTATATTTTAAATAATATTATGACGTAGTATGTCTGCTAAGTTTCGAGTTTTTGGGTAGAATAGAGTTTTTATTTGTGCGGTTTAAAATTGGTATTTGAGTAGGTTTTGAGTTTTTTTGTTTTTTTTCCTTGGCTTCTTAGTAAGTGGGTTTAAAATGGATTTTGATTAAGTTGGGTAGTTTTTTGTTTTTAAAATGGGTTTTGAGTATATTTTGGATTTTTTTTTGTTTGATTTTATTTTTGTTTAAATTTTAATTTTTGTTGTTTAAAATGGGTTTTTGAGTGTTTATATGAATTCTCCACAGTCTAGTGTAATTTGGATTATGAAGAGTTTACAATCCACATTAATAATGCTATAAATTTTTGAGAATTTTTTTCCTAATTAAACCAGGAAATATGGAGAAAAACCCTCCAAAACATAAAACAAATAAACTACATGATATATTATCTCTAAAATTTCAACATAATAATAAAACTAATATAAAATCCCAAAACTAAAATATCGCACACAAATTGATACTATAGTGTAAGACAACTTTTTGTCCACCATGTTGTCCTATACTATTTTGAAATGGGGTTTCAACATTTCGATTCTTTAAAAGTGAAAAATTGCTTGGACGACCTTTGATAGAATGGGCGGAATTAAGTGTTTGGAAAATGAATGGTCACGATTTTCCATTTCTTTTTCGGGGTACATGCTGGGTGGCAACACAAAAAACTACTGGGATGGCCTACATTTGATAAAATGGACGGATTTAAGTGTTTTGAAAATCAATGGTCACAGTTTTTCATTTCTAAATTTTCAGGATACATGCTGGGTGGCATCACAAATCGTTTCAATACATCGTATGCGTTACCAATTCACCGTTTCAATGCTCGATTCGAATACAACTTCAACGATCAATTCGATGTGTCGCTATGCAGGTGAAATACATGATTCTTAGTGGTAGTTGCAAATATTCTTAGTGGTGGGTTGGATGCACCGGTATTATCACTTTTATTGTTCTGCAGGTTTGGGCACTAACACGAAGGCTGAAGTGCTGGCTTTATGGGATGCTTTCAAATACTTTCAGATGTGCATTGTGGCTACCGGTGGAGGAGATCTTGGTTACTGGAGATTTGAATGTGACTCTTCATTGACGTTTGGGGAAATCCTTTTTTGACTGTCCTGTCACTTTGCCATTAATTGGACCAGATCACCGCTATATGGACTTGTTTTCTCTCCATCACTTTCTTCCATATTTTCAAGGAGCAGAATCTCCAAGCTGATTGGCTCTCGCATCGTGGTATGCTTGCTGAGCCTGCACTGATGGACTGATATATCAAGACTCCATTGTTGGCACTGGAACCTTCCCCTTTGCTTGAGGTTCTACTTTTCAACTTTTGGGAAGTGTTGCTGGACCATTTCTTATTGAACAGACTGTTATCACAGGCTTTATTGGTTGCTCCCCTGCTTTTGCAGCAGGAGTGCTCTCTTTCTGCATTAAATGTATAATTATTATCGATCCCTGGTTTCTTTTTCTTTTTTTAGCAGATATTGTGGTTTACATTTTCTTTGTAATTGTAATAGCTTATATCTAATATATGAACGACTGTTTTTTCTCTTTAAAAAAAAAGTATACGGTTTTTGGGTTTGGTTTTGCCAGACAACACTATATGTTCGTCTTTATGTTTCCTATTTCACTAACCAGTGGGCAACGTAGCAAATTGGCGCAAGTAGTATTGTGAACTTCGAAGTGCACCATTTTATAGGTGAATTGGTTCTGTTCGCCATCAGTGTAGATTCGAAGGCATTGCATTGCATTCCCTCAGAGAGGCTTCCATACATTTTGGTTATGGTGCCAAATTTGAAGAGGGAGCACGGGATTCATCAGTGCTAAATTGTAATGTAATATTAATATTCGTGTCTTAAATGGAATTAGACCTGCAAGGGCTAGGTCTACTATTATTGAGTTTGTTAAATGAATAGTGCCCTTCAAACCTTCAACTAGGCAACAAAAAATTCCGCGCCAACAAGCCAGGCTTCGTCCTTAATTATGTTTTTATTAATCTATTAATATTTACCTTTTCTTAAAGTTGCAGCTCATGCAAATATTCGCATGGACAGATCAACTGTTTCGAATACGGGGTGGGAGCGTTTTATTGACACACATGAATAATCCCACAGCCAGAATACATTAATTTACGATTCAATATTTACTTATTAATATAAATTTTATAACTATATTGTAGCAATGCCTCTCGCAGACATTATGGTCACTCATTAATCATTAGAAATCTAAAATCGGAAGAAGAAAGTGAAAATATAAAACATTTTAAATGGCTGCATCCTTAACAAGGGAGCCACTGTAGCGGTAGTCCTTACCGGGTTGAGAAATTTGCAACACTACAACACTAGAAGCGTCAATCAACGGAAAACTTGTTGGTAAGTATGCAGGGGCTTGCATGAAGCCCACATGTCCCGGTGTCGAGTGCAGGTGTTTAAATGATGGTGCTCCACTTTGCACTCTGAGAATGCGATTTCTACAACAAAACCTTTGAAAAAAGAGAAGAAGAGATTCTTTTAACAGTCATCAATGAAGTCGGGGACAAGAAATTTAGTGTTATGAAGACCAACGCATTTGGAATCATAAGGAATTGGATGTTGATGTGGTTCGTATCCTTGGAATGTATATAATACTGGAATATAACATAAGGTTGTATAACATCCAATAATATCCAATATCTTTAATATAATATATTAATGGTGATTGTCAATAACGTAATTCTATGTCAAATCCATAACTCTGTGTGGCAATGATGTCGTTTGCATATTATATCAAAGCCTGTCAGATGCATGTGCCGCAATATATGTATAACATGCTATGTGATATATTCCTGGAAAAAAATTGTAATGCGGATATAACCCAAGGAAGATAACACACATATGTATGAATATACTATGGCCAACGCACATAAATGCCAAATACTGTTCAACCATTATATCACTACCAACACAGATATATTATACTATCACCACACCATAAGTACGATACCATAGTTTGATAATATATGAAATGCATTACAATGTGAATCCACCATAAGTTGTAATACAATAACATCTCCATTGCCACCATTAAATACATTTAAATACATTTTATACTACATCCTGCCAATTTATCATTTGACCATTTGTATCATCGTTGCCTTTGAATATTTGACTACCGAAATGATATAAGACTTTGTATAACAACACTATAAAAATGCTCCATATCGAGAGGCCACTGCAGTCTTCATCCTATCTACAACAGGTAAAAGAGACATGAATGCCATAATTATACTCTGAAATCATTCTTTTCTTTTAATAGAAGCAACTTTCTCGCTGAAAAAAAAATGATGGTGTTCCACTCTGCACTCTGAGAATGTGATTTCTGCAGCAAAACCTTCGAAGCGTGATTTCGTCTTTGCAGTTAAATAATTTTCCCAGGGAGTTAAATGATAGACTTTGTATGAACCCAGGCAAGTCTGTTGGTGGGGTTTTACATATTTTGGTCGAGACAATACAGGAAATGTTATCTAAGACGGTTAAGGCTGTGGAAAATTTAGTACACTATCGCAGTATAGTGGGAAAGTGTATTGCAAGCTACTTTGATTCCAGTGATCCATCGTCACCGGTCGCAGTTGCATGCCGATGTCTGCTCGTGAAAGAGTTTAGCAGCAATATGGAACTAATAAAATGTTACTATGTTACGTTTGATTTTGGCTCTAACGATTATAAGACTATTGCTCATAAGATCGCTAAGAGTTATACTGGTCATTATAACAGTGTTGATCACTTTATCGCTGAGCGTTATATTGTTGCCGCTTACTGTGGGTTGTTGTGTGTTGTAGAAGTCATTCAGCACTGTCATGATACAGATTTGTTCGAAATGGTTCTGAACATATTTTTTGATTCAATATTCAAACGATAAAACACTGATTGCCATTTTCCCAGTGGTAGACGAGTATAGTTTCCCATGTGCAATAATATTTAACTTTGACGAGTATAGTTTCCCTATGCAATGATATTTAACTTTGAGATTTTTCGAATACCCCACATTTGTGTCCGCGTGTCCATAAATCTGACACGTCGCATTACAAATGCTAGGTGCCAAATTAATAAACCATACGCTTCACTCTGTCTGAGATACATTTTGAGAACCAGAAGTTTAGAATTTGTTCAGAAGTGTTAGTCTTGCCAAGTGCAGAAGGATTTACTCAGAATTTGTTTCTTAGCAATAGAATGGCTCAGCTTGAACGCAAGCTGGGAGATGTTGAAGATTCACCAGATGCTCACGCGAAGCTTAATCCTAGTAATCATATCTACTCTGTTGTTCCTCTTCTCTGTAATTTTTTCTGTAATTGTCAATGGATATGTTGTTGCCTGTGTGAATTTTTTTCCTATAATTTCTCTCACATATTGCAAACGAACATCACAATAGATCATCAACTTGCTGTTGCTAATGGTTTGGAACCACCGGAGCAAGATGAATTGACAATGATGGCACCATCAGCAACATATACCTTGAAGAACCATGAAAATGATGTAACCAATTGTTTAAAATAGGAGACCAACTGATTAAAACAGAAGATATTTGTAGTGCAGGACGCTGGCTACGAGGAGGAAGACTATATTGTAGTCGACAATGAGCAATCTGGTCTTCATTATTATAATATTAAGATGAAAGTTCTGTTATGAAAAACATTTTATTTTAGTTCTAATGTTTGAGTTCACAATGCTTTGTGATGCCGACAAGCTAATTCATAAGTGGGCTCTACTGGGCAACCTTGAGGTATCCACTGCAAGAGAAAATTGTCTCAGAGCACGTGACGTGGAAGGATTCTGTAAATAATTTTTTTTAGACATGAAATTTTTTACAATTCATGTGCAGAATGACAGAAAGGAAGATAATTTTTTTTAGCTTCCAACTTCACTAACCTTAAGAAAAGTTATCGGATGTGTAGAATACAAGAGTTCCTCCCTCACTAAATGAGGATGCTAGTAGTTCAAGCGCTTAGAAAGGCTCTGAGTTAAAACATAACTAAATGTTTGATAAGAAAATATCTTTGAAGGGAGCATTTTGAATGCCTTCTATAAAACAAAGAACATCTTCCGGAGCCTATGCAAAACCTATAATGGGAACATCTTCCGGAGCCTATGCAAAACCTGTAATGGGTGTAGAGATGTACCTTTGTAAAGGACACTTGGAGTGCATACAGAGATGTCATATACAAAGTAGTATTGAGAGTGCCAACATATTTGGCCCTCCCAATACTATATACTTCAACTTTCACTCTATACTTGTTATATAAACTAGAGTCCTAATAGAACCTATATCTCAATTTAACAAAAATATGCTTAGATATACAAAATTACAATATACTTGAAGCTAAACAATAAGAGCTCATTCTCAATGAGGGAGTAATGAGAAAGGGAAACCTGAAAATGCTATGTCACCTTCCTTTTTAAGAAAGTCCCCATGTAGAACACTAGAGCCCAATTCCTCCATTTCTATAATAGTTTGTATCTCGTATACACCCCACGCACGAGCTTCGACTAAAAGCATAAGCATGAGGCGAGGGCCTTCATCAAATCCTAATGATCCAAGTGGATATTGGTGGCCACCCACCTATTCCACTTGGACCCCCACCATTATCTCTTTCAGTTTTTCAGTTTCCTTAATTGTAGCACAATTTACTATTTGTGGTTGTTTTTCTCGCCTTGAACTTCCAGAGTTGTTTAGAGGCCCTAAACGATGTATTTTTGGAAAATCACTCATGGTGAATATTAGTTTTTAACTCAATATTCACTGTTATCTATTATAGTCCTTCGATATATCTTTCTAACTAGCTATCGTGTGCATCAAACAGAGATTGTATACCAAAGTTACGACCCCAAGAAGTTGACATACCAATTTAGCCCAACAGGGCTCATAGTTTGGCATTTTCATCTCCTAGGGTTAGGTGTTTTGACGTTTATGGTTTTCCATTGTTTCTTAATAATAAATATGCCTTCAAGCCTCATTGTAACACAGTTCAGAGGCATCTAACTACCACATCTCTTCTCAGAGATAAGCTACCATCGTCCAAGCTAGTTTATTTTCGTTCTGTATGTAAGCATATTTTAGTTCTTTGATATTAATGAAATGAAGTTTAATTTTTGCTGCATCTTTGCGTTTATGGTTATATCTATAATTTGTCACGTTCTTGTTTAAATTCAGATCACCTAAAGTATTGAGAGTGCCAATAGATTTGGCCCTCCCTTCACCTCTAATTGGAAAAAACCAACAATAGTGAAAGGTTTCCTAATACCACCAGAGCAGTTGCTAAAATGTGCAAGACCCCAACCCTCTTGCATAGAGAGATTTCCTATTTGAATATCTTATGATAGAGTTTGGTGGATCGCTTGTGTGAGCGAATATCCATTAAAGTCTTATGAGTTGGCACACTTGGAGTCTCCCTGTAATACCCCAACTTGAATTATTTTATGACTTTTATATTAATCCTATGTCTGAAAAGTTAAGAGGGACAAATCACATGATATGTAAATATTTATTTTGGTTAAATAAAAGAAGATTTTTTTTTGGTGTGTTATTATTATTGAAAATATGTTAAAAGATAACATGTAAGATTAGATACCTAACTACCGGGAAACCTTAGTTGGAATTAGTTATTCCCAAGAAGGGGAAGGAACAAAATATCTTCCCTTTTGACATTCAGTTGAACTATTGGCAGAGACAAACCACCGAGAAAATTTCATGACTAGAGATTGATGTCATGAGGTGCAACCTGTATAAAAAAAATTGTGGGAAATACAAGAAATTGTTGTAAAAAAAAGGTGAGTGGGAGAGAGACTAGTTATTAACCCAAAAACTAGAAGAACATTGCCACAATAGTTAACGAGGTGAAAATGAAAAAAAAGAGGATTCTTGTATTACATTCTTAGCACAAAGGAGTGCATATTAGGGGGAACTAACTGAGAAAATAAGTTCATGGTTGGGAGGAATGTGGAATCCTTTAGTATATTTCTTGGAGAATTCTAAATAACTCTAAGAAGAGAGAGAGAGATTCCAACCACAAAAATCACCCACATATTCCCTAGGTGGGTGAATATCAACAAGGGAAACCATAGAGGGTTGTCTAAGGTAAAAGACTCAATATGTGGTAAGAATAATGTAAATGACTATAGTCTATATCTAAATACAAATCCCCATACTAGTGTTAGATTTGAACCCTGATAATTCTAGGGAAAATATATATAGTTATGGCATGAATATGAAAGGGTTGTGCATTGGTTAGTTGTCTCATGACATAAAAATGATAAACCATATTCATAGGCCTAATGATAATAATCATGAATAAAGAATGTTAGGGCTCAGAGAATATCTTGAAGTAATCTACCACAACAAGAGTCTGATAGGTGTTTGACCTAGTTACAAACTGTAATATCTTTATAGCTATATAGTTAATTTGAAAATAAAAAAATTGTATGTTATAGAGTATGCATGTTCAGTACAGAGTTAAAGAAAGTAATATGACAAACCAAAATTGCATATAATGAATGTACAATACATACAAGCATAGAGAACAAAAAAAGGAACCAAAGAAATAAGGGCATAAAGGTCATATAGTAAACCAATAGACAAGCTATAGGATTCATTTCAAGAAATAGAAAATTAATCATATAATTTTGTCATATCTTGTAATGAAAGAAAAAGAAATTCAATCTATGTCCATATAGGCTTCAACTGCAATTTAAATAACCAAATTAAGCAAAACCTTGTTTAGGTAATAATATTTTATTAACATGGATGATAAACGCTATAAAGAGAAATTGTGACCACTATTCTAGAAATGAAAGAAAGATTTTACAATCTCAGTTGTACGGGTCTCAACCATACAATTGTATAATGAATAAAAGAATTTTAAAATTAACCAGACAAGAGAAAAACCTTAATATAAAATAAGGTAGCATAAGTACTATTGAAACTTAGTCCACAGACATCGAGTATTTGTCCCATACAGATAAATTCAAGAAAACATGTGATTATGGCTAGGGTATTTTTTAAGGATTCAAATATTCTTCCTATGTATAGTATTATAAGAAACTATTCTAGTTTGAAATGACATACATATAGAACGTGGGCGAATCTTAAAAGAAACATGTAATTTACTATTAAAATTAGCAATTTTTTTTCGCAAATATTATATATATATATATATATATTATATATATATATATATATATATAATATATATATGGCGAATTTTTGACAAAATGAGAAATTTTTTTTTCAAGAAAATGTCCAAGAAATAACTAATTAGTGAAATTTTGACCTTAATATTTTATGTAATTATGTCCAACATAGGGCTTCTCAGTAGAACCCTAACACAAGTACTATTGAAACTTAATCCACAGACACTGAGTATTTGTCCCATACAGATAAATTCAAGAAAACATGTGATGATGTCTAGGGTATTTTTTAAGGATTTAAATATTCTGCCTATGTATAGTATCATAAGAAACTATTCTAGTTTGAAATGGAATACATATAGAACGTGGGTGAATCTTAAAAGAAACATGTAATTTACTATTAAAATTAGCAAATTTTTTTCGCAAATATTATATCTATATATAATCTATAATATATATATATATATATATATAATATATATATATATATATATATATATAATTATATATATATCTATATATATATATAATGGGCGAATTTTTAACAAATGAGAAAATATTTTTTCAAGAAAATGTCCAAGAAATAGCTAATTAGTGAAATTTTGACCTTAATATTTTATGTAATTATGTCCAACATAGGGCTTCTCAGTAGAACCCTAACACAATAAAATACCAGACGAACTACAAACAAGCTAGAACTTTGTCAATGGCATGCGAACCCTAGTAAGGAAAAAGATAAATAAGAACTTGTAGCAGTCATGGCAGAAATATAAGAAAATTTTGTTGGCATTGTAATATTTCCATTGATGTCAACCCGTTCTTAATAGTATTTCATCCTTGTAATCATCATTTCTATGGTTTGAATAGGTTTACTCCTTGTTCTCTTATGCTTGGAACAATATTTGACAGTTCCATGTCCTTATCTAGAAGGTCAACTACAAATTGATAGGTGAAGGCTTATGTTGATCATTCGATACTTGCATAGGGAGATTGAGCATTTTTTTAGGTCTTGTCATGTTTATCAATGACATGGTATGGGTTGCAGAGGTCCTATAGGCTTAGGAGGTTATTGAAGAGTTTCTTTGACATGTTTTGGAAGTTTAGTGGTAAGAGGAGACGGTCTTGCCTGTATTAAGTTACAATTGTAGGGATTAAGACCTACACAGTGCTGTTGTAGGCTCTCAACAATTAGAAGGATAATGGGAAAGGTGTGGCTATAGCCTCTTGGAGCTAGTAACTGCCCCAATGGTTGTGCCCTGAACTTGAAAATCTATGCATTCCTCATGCATCATCAAAATAATTTGGCCATGGTAGTTCCTAGAAGCTTTGAAATTAATTGGGTAAGCTCAAAATTGATCGAGTAAGTGTTCCATTGGGTGTGAAATCATTTACTGAACAAGTAGTGATGGTTATGGATGCATTTAGTCAAAGGTGAGCACCTATGAACTCAGTCCAAAAGAGGAATTCACCCAACACATTATATATATGTCATTTTTTATATGAGATGTTGTTGGTTAGTGTGATTGAAGAGAGCTTCATGTTAGAGAGGTTTCTTTTGTAATTTTTTGAGCGAGTATGAGAGAAGAGAAGGGTGTACAAGTTGTGACAGACATACTGTAAAATTTTTGAAGTAGTTTGCATGTGTTGGAGAAGGTAGAAAAAAGCATGTTTTGGGGAGCATTTTGAGCAGAAAGCGATGAGATGGAGTAAGGGATGTTTGAGATTCATTTGATGCACAATTACTGTTTGAAAATTATTCAGATTATTGGTGTGTGAAACATTTGGTTTTAATCAGAATTATCTATTGCAAAGAGGATTATTGCTAATGTATTTATCATATTATGTTATGTAGTGTTTGTATTGATAACTTTTACCATTTTATAGAGGACCGATATGCTGTTGTTGAGTTGTGTAGTTATCCTTGGAGTCTAGCTTTTAAAATGAATGAAAGTGTGTCTTTGAGACTTGGACAAGGTGGTAGCCTTCGTTCAATAGTGCATGAACAATATAGGAGTGGTGGCTTCTTCTTGATGGTGACTAGCAAATCGATATATTGTGAGTAGCACCTCCATCCAGTGGTTTATGGGTGGGGCTTATTGGGAGTGGTGGCTTCTAAAATGTAGTGGTATGCATAGTCATGTGAGAAGAGACTTCCTAACTAGTGGTGGCCAACAATATTATTCAAAGGGATAGTGGCTCCTAGCTAGTGGTGGCTAGTTAAAAGATGTAAAATATTTGATTATAATAAAAAGAGAACGAGAAGCAACACAGTAACAACATGCGTTTTTTTATCCCCTTGATAGTTTCCACCATAAATCTATGTATCTCACGTATTGATTATCTTTTTTGGTTTTTGTGTTATGCTTTGGTGTTGTGGTCTATCTCCACGCGTTTTAGATTGAAAATGTTTTAATAGTTTGATTGATTGGAGAAAAATTTATAGGAGCCGTCACTATTAATTCACCACTTCTCTATAGTGTTCTACATTTATAACAAGTGGTATTAAAGCATGGGATCTTTTTGTAGCTTAATCTCATGAGAGATCCAGGGAGTGTTGTTGAATATTGCAACAACAACAAAACAAATCTTGAATGGATCAACAAGGAGTTCCAATTCTTCCCGGAGGTAAATTTTCATATTTAAGTTGAAATTTGATATGTACCTGTTGCCTCTTGATGAAAATATTTTGTTGTCAGGAGAATATGGAATAAAATATGAGTTTAATGATATGGATAAATAGGTTATTTTGTGTGGGATTTCAAGATATCAGAATATTTATGTGAGACATTGCGAGACTTCAAAAGAGATGCTGTACATGTTGCAGAGTACATATTGTGGAGAAACCTTGTAGATCTCAGAGAAGGTTGAAGGACCGTTCCATTCTCATTTTGATGAGAAGAACAATGCAAAAGGTTCTACACTTATACAAATGGAAAATGAAGTCTCCTCACAAGAAGAAGATGAAAGAACTAGCGATAGCAATAATGAATCAAGTATTTGTCTAGAGAGAAAAAAGGAGGAGGTCAATAGGAAAATGAAGTGTGGAATGGTTGGAAGAGAAATGAAAGATAGTAGCCCTAGAAGCAGAGATTAAAAGGATCACAGATGATAATAAAGACCAACAAAATTTATCAGAAATTTTTGATGAGAAGTGTGCCTAGAAGGAAGAAATTTTATATTTGAAGACTAAGTTGGAAGAAGTAAGGAAAATTGAAGAAGGAATGAGGAATAAATACAAGGAAATGGAAGATTAGTGTCAAGAATTGAAGGTTGAAGTGGAATTTGCAAGAGAATAATTAGAAGGGAATAGATCTAGCACTCAAGCAACTACAATAAAATTAGAAAATATTGGAGCAGCTAGTAGCAGTGAGGAAAAGGAGAACAATCAGGAAGACTAACAGTCAGGAAAGGACCAAAATAATGAACTAAAAAGGTTACATTCTCTAAGAAAAATTGTTTCTCCCACAACGAGAAATGTTAAGGGCTTTAGATGTGAAGAATTTGGACATATAAAAACAGATTGTAGAAGTAGAGATATTAGATCCTCTCAAAAAAAGGAGCAGCCAAATGAGAAGCAATCTCATGCATGCATGAAAGGAAGACTACCCCCATCATGAAGTTCATCAATGGTCAGGTATAATAGTCCCTTTTATGGTTATTGTTCTCATGCAATGATTTTGGCCATGGATCTTTTGACTATAAGGCATATGCAAGGAGTAGAAAATATATCAACAAAATATATGGCTCTCTTCCATTGTTCCTTGGTCACATAAGGTGGTTTTTGTGTGACAACATTGGCCATAAGGCCAAGGATTGCAAGTTTCCCAAGTGTTGCAAGTGATCCAGTCAAAGAGAGAAGAAAATGAAAGGCCAACCACATAAGAAGAAGGAAGGTGATGTGTATGTCAAAGATCAACTTATCAAAATTTGGAGGAGAAAGGAGCAAAAATAGACCCCCACCAAAAATTGAGGCCTACATGGTCTGTAGGGGAGCATATGAACGCATATCAAGTGGCACATATAACATTGAAAGTGTAGTTATATCAAAGAGATTGTATGATGAGATATATGCATGTTGGAAGGAGATGCATCAACTCATGAGGAGCTTCATGAGTGTTGGTATTTAATGTGAGTTGGATGTGAGCTAGGGTTTTCTCTTATTCTCTTAACTAATGTAGTTACTGCTATACATGATGGAAACATGTGGTCCTATATTATTTTGGTTCTCTGAGAGTAACTTGCAGCTAGAGTTTATTAATTTATATTCCTCTTATACTTATCATATTGTACAAGATTAATGCTTCTAATGTTCCATCTTCTAAGGCCATATTGATCAAGGTATTGATAGAAGATTAGTGGTAGAAGAAATGTCACACATTCAGGGGGAGAATTTTTCTTCCAAATGCATCTACAAATAGTGGCATTGTGTTCATTATGGAGGAGGTAGTTATGCATGTATTTGACATTCTCTATTGTGGGAAAATGTTGAGAAAGATTTTGTTGTTGCTGCCTCATAGAGATCATATCTATTGTAATGCTTGAATGTCATGGTTTATATATTGCTAGTGTTGATCACATTTATGTTATGTATTTTCATTGATGAGAGGCTACTATTGAGATCAAATCATGGTGCATTGGAGTTGGCACATCTAGAGTGTGCGAATTGTTATTTTTTCCATATATCTATATGTATGATGCATGTTTCTACTAAAATGTTTTGAATTTTTATGGTCGAGTTATGATGAGCTTATGTGCTTGTGTGAGTTGCATTAGAGGTATATTGTTGTTTGTGCACAGAGAAAGTATGCTACTGCATAAGTTTCATGTGAGTATGCATGTTTCCTATGATGCTTTTATTGATATATTTCTACTTCTAGGGATTTTTCTCTCATTATATGAGGTGAGAGAGTGAGTTGACCTTGAGAGCACAAGGTTAAGGAGATGATGAGTTGATGACAATCTTATATTGCAAGATCTTATACTGTTGTTATTGTTGCATATATCAATTATCATTATTTTCTCCTTGGGTGCATTATTTATTTTCCCATGAATTGATGATGTTGGAGAGATCACTATTATATTGTCTTATCTACTAAGAATTATGCTTTTGTTGCTTGTTGATTTGTTGTCTGGAGCTAGATTTGATGCTAAAAGAGTATGGTTCTTGATTTTGTGCCTCCCTGATGACATATTGACCACTGATGATGAGGATGTATATGTTTTTGTTTCTATGTCATTATATTCATGTTGTTGTTGTCAGATGATTATGTTGTGGATGCAAATGTTGAGCATGGTGGTTGGTGGACATTATCATGTTGTTGCTACCAAGATTTCATTGTTGGTATTAATGTGAGCTACTCACATGTTGGTGGCGAGATCCTGGTTTATGGATGAGATGTTGATAGTATCCATGGACTCTCATATGCCACAGATAGTACTCATATTGTTGTTGTTGCATATAGAGCTTATATCATTACTCATAGATGTCATGTATTTGATGCATATCATTGTATTCGACTTGCATATAGGAGAGCACACTAGTATGCATTTGTAATATCCATGTATCACTATTGGTTCATCTTGTTAGTGCATTTGTCATGGAGAGACACATTGTGTCTACGATGTATTGTAGATTTTGTCAAATAATTTATGTATGGGATAATTGGGGTCCAAGTCATGTGTTATTTTATATATCATTGATGTCGTCCTATTACATTGGGTGAATGATGTAAATTTGGGTCCATAGAATCATTAGTTGGTGATAGGTATTCTTATAAAGGATTTATATGTCAAGTCTTATGTACTTATCAAAGCCATGTATTTGCTCCATGAAGCCTTGTACTTGTATGCCACTTCATTGTATATCATTACCCAAAGTTAGTTGAAGTCCTAGGTCAACAAGAGTAGTCTCTTGCAAATGGAAAGGAGGCTTATTAGAGAAAAGTAGTTGCATTTATACAATAGAAAAGAAAGTGTATTTTACAGCCCATTACATGTTTAGGTGGAGCATGTTTAGGTTGGAGATTTTTTTTCCCCTTTCCATTGATGCCAAAGGGGAATAGAGTTTGAACTCAGCTTCAATGACCATATTTAGTAAGGAAGAGGTTGACATCAATGTCAAAGGGGGAGCTTGTTGGAATTCTAGTATTTACATTGATCTCAACCAATTCTTAGCAGTGTTTCAACCTTGTAATCATCATTTCTATGCTATGTACATGTTTATTGTGTGGTATCCTATGCTTGGAACAATGTCTCAAAATTTCATGTCCTTACCCTGAAGATGAGTTTCAAGTTGATAGGTGAAGGCTTATGTGACCTAATACTTGAGTGATATTGAATATGTTTGCAGGTATTTTCATATTTATCGGTCACTTGGTATGGGTTGCAAAGGTCCTATAGGCTCAAGAGATGATTGAATACTTGCTTGCACAAGTTATATAAGGTTGGTGGCAAGAGGAGAAGGTATTTCCTATATTAAGTTATTGTTGTAGGGAGTAATACTTAAACAATGTGTTGTAGGAAATTAACCACTAGGAGGAGAATTGGAAGGGTGCGACTATAGCCTCTAGGAGTTAGTAATCGTCTTATTGGATGTGGTATAAATGTGAAATTTTGTGCATTCCTCATGCATCATCAAAAGAATTTGGCCATGGTAATTCCCAAAAGTTTCGAAATTAATCGGGTAATCTCGAAATTGGTTGAATAATTCCTCAATCATGTATGAATTCCTTTAATGTATAAGTAGTGACTGTTATGGGTGGATTTCATCAAAGTTGAGCACTAATGACTCATTCCAAATGAGGAATTCAACCCAACACATATATATATATATATATATATATATATATATATATATATATATATATATATATATATATATATATATATATATATATATATATATATATATTTGTGTGTGTGTCATTTTGGACTTGAGAATTGGTTGCTTAGTGTGATTGAAGAGAGCTTGATGTTGGAGAGGTTGGTTGTGTTATTGTTTGAGTGAGTGCTATAGAGGAAAAGGGTGTTCAAGCTATGAGAGATATAATGCGAAAATTTTGAAGAAAATTGTAGGTGTTGGAGAATGTAGTAGTACCATGTTTTAGGTATATTTTTTAGCAAAGAGTGAGGAGATGGAGGAAGGGATGTTTGAGGATCATTTGATTCATGGTTATTTCTTGCAAATTATTCAGCTTATTATTTGTGTGAAGCATTTGATTTTTATTAGAACTATATATGGCAGAGAGGATTTTCGTTGATGTATTTATCATATTATCTTATGCAGCATTTGTATTCATCGATTTTATCATTTTGTAGAGGATTGATATGTTGTTATTAACCTGTGTAGTTCTACTTGGAGTCCAATTTGAAATGAATGAAAGCATGGATTTGATATTTTGAGGAGGTGGTGGCCTCCGTTTAGTAGTGGTTAAACAATATAGGAGTGTTGGATCAATTATGGTGGTGGCCAAGAAAGTAGTATATTGGGAGTAACATCTCCATCTAGTGGTTCCTAGGTGAGGCTTATTGGTAGTGGTGTCTTCCAACATGTGGTGGTATGCATAGTCATGTGAGTATATACTTCCTAGCTGGTGGTGGCTTCTAGTAGGTGGTGGCCTGCATAGTCATGTGAGTAGATACTTCCTAGCTAGTGGTGTCCAAAAATATTGTTCATAGGGGTACTGACTCCTGTCTTTTGGTGGTTAGCTGAAATATGTAAAACATTTTCTTATAATAATAAGAGAATGAGAAGTAGCACAAAAAAAACAGGTGGTTTTTCTCCCCTTGAGGGTTTCCACTAGAAATTTATGTGTACCATGTGTTGATTATGATTTATGGTTTTTGTGTTATGTTTTGGTGCTCTGATTTCTTTCTATGTGTTTTATATCGAAAATGTTTTAATGTTTTAATAATTATTTTCCAAAAATTTTATAAGATCCATCACTATTGATTCACACCTGCCCTCTCACCAGTGATCTACAATTATAACAAATTTGACATAGCCTACTCTAGAAAATTCCCAATGAAAACTAACTTCAACTAGAACTAATCTACGAGAAGATTGGAGTGAGATATTAGTCAAATTCTTGAATTTATTTGGAAATTTGCAATAAGGAAATGTAACTGAAATTAGTAGGGAAGCTAGAGTAATATTTACCTTTCGTAAATAGAATGAAGTTTATGCAAAATTCCCTTTCATGGAGGAGCATACTCAACATATAAATGATATCTCATAAGAAAAATAAAAACAATGGAAATGTTAGGGCTAGGGTTTTAAGAAATAGGCTTACCCTGAGAAGGTGAGTCGAGGAACCCCATGGAGCAGACATAAGCATATTGAATCCTTATGGAAACAAGATGCCACAACCAAAACCATTTAAGGGGAACTAGGGTTTAATATGAAACCAGTAAATACAAAATTAGTAGGTGGAATTCATGAGAAATATTGTTAAAAAACTTCAAACACACAGACACACACACACACATATAAGAAGAAATAAGAAATTTGATGTTTTACTAAGCAACATTGAACTAGGTTCATGCAAATACATATCCAAGTATACAAATTAGCGCTGGATGGTAAATATAAGTATAAATACTAAAATTTAATGGAAATACTCTCAATAACAATAGGAAAGTACCATGTTTTCTTTTTTAATCACGATGATGTTGTAGAGCTTCGCTCTCAACCAAAGAAAATGACAATGAGATTGAGGCAAGGGAGGTGAAGGTAGGGTAGTTACCCTAACGTTAATACCAAAAAGAATAACCCTCAATCAACATTGAAATGATCCTTACTGTCAAACTAAACAGTTGGCTAGGGTTTTCACCTAAGTAGCATGGGCATGTTATCCACATTAAGCACCACATGAAGCGAGCCTATGTGGAATCCATGGTGGAATGTCTTTTCATAAAACACATGCATAAAGTTTGTGATACGGAGGTATAATAATAATAATAATAATAATAAGTTTAGGAAAGGGTCAAGCACTATTTATTTATGTAGTAAATGTTATACCAACATTATAATAAGTTTGAAATGAGAGGCACATAGCTATGTGTATAACAAAATATAAGGATGTTGGAATAGTAATTATGTCAAACCAATTCATGAAATTTTGCATCAAGTAATGTAAAAATGCATGATCAACCAAGGTTTGATGTTATACGGAAACCTCATTGAATATGAATACAAAGAAATATATATTCTTGTTTGGTTTAAGAAAAAGTATGTAAGATATGTGGAAAATTTCATGGTGGTTTCATCCACGTAAAATAAATATATAAAAGAAACCATGTAAATAGAAATTATTACATGTTGCATTCTTTGTGTAATATCCAAATAAAACACTATGTTATTTTGGAGAGATATTACATATGTTATCATAGAAAAACAAGTTCCTGACCATGACTTCATTTAAAAATATTAATCGTTCCTTTTGCACAAAACAAAACAAAGAGTAAGCAAAAGGAATAATAATGGCATAACCACAAGGAGATACCCACATTAGTGAAGAATACATCTATTTGCATTTGGGTCAACAAGTACAAGTATCCACGAGGGAATTATTTAATATGGTGAATTATTTGCAGAGAAAGTTAGTGAATCTTTTTGTCATACATGAGCAATTGTTGAAGGATAGCGAAAAACAAGAGAAACTAATTAAAAGTATGACAAACAAATCCAATCCTAAGATTAGAAGCAGTGAGGGATGAAGAATACATATGAGAGACATCTAAGAGGAATACCCTAGAAGAGATAGTTGATAGTAAGGAAGAAAAATTTGATGGGGAGGGCCATAGTTCATCAAAATTTCATTTGAAGCATGGAAGGAAGTAAGAAATGGAGCTACAAGGAGAGTTCAAAAATATCATACCAGCGACATATGATGGGGAATATGAAGATACAGTAGAAGCATGAATGCTTAATATAAACATATATTTTGAAGTTTATGACTATTCTACTGAATTGAAATCTAAATTTGATACCTACCAGTTATAGGAAAAGCTTCCCTATGTTGGGAAGATGGTAGAACAATGCACAATGTAGAAAATAAAGATGTTAATTGGGAAGAATTCCAACGAATGTTTTGTTAATTTTTCTTAGGGATATATTTTTTTTGGTTTAGATCATTTTAGTTTGGCATTTACATATTTAATTCACCCCAAAATATCATAACATTATTGAGTAAAATATGCAATTATACAAGAAAAACAATATCATCATCAATGTAACAGAACATAAAGGAATACTAGAAGAAAATCATTCACACATAGAGACACTAGCATTATTCAGAGACCAGGGAAAGATACCATAAGGTGGAAAACCCTTACAAATTCTTCTTATTAGATTGTCATTGAATGTTTCAACAAAGAGAGAGTACAATGATCTATATCTTCAACCACAAAACTATTCAACAAAATAAACTAAACAACATCCAAGAGATGAACCCAACAATGCTAATTATAAAAAACCATACACTAATATAGGAGCCTAACTTGTTGGAGATAATCTCTCAACCAACTAGACCTCAACCAACTCTTAACTAATAGGAACAGACTCATTCTAGAATTAATGACAAGTTGAAATTATTCCAAGTTTAATAATTTATTATTTTAGACTTATTGATTGTTTTATGTGAGTGTGAGGTTAGCATTGTCCCCCTCAATCATAAGTCCAAAGTAAGAACCTGGGACCATCTCCAAGTCTTCATGTTGAAACTGCTGAGTTGGTCCTCAATAATGAATTTCCTAAAAAACCACCAAAACTGGATGCCAAAAAATCCAATGTGAAGAGAGAAAACCAAAAGAAGTGAATCAGTTCCAAGTCTGATACATCTCTAAAATTTCTTAACAACTCAATCAAATGCCAAATTGTAATGCAAGAGGATTCATCTATCCTTTCCTTGGTCCAATCACCATCCAAGTGAACAAAATAATGTCCACAAATTCTCTCGATTAGCATCCCAATCACTTTCCCACTAGAAAATCTCGATGCCCACTTGAAAATTGTGTTGTTGTTAGAACTTCCAGTATGACAGTCCTCAAATTCCACCATATTTCCAATTCACCATGAAATCTATCCTTTTTTCTTGCCCAAACATAACTAAAGCTTTGTGAAAGAGGATTTTACATGAGCTACGATACATAACTTCCCCATTACACATTGTAAGAATAGTAGGGATGTTCGATGAATGATGTGCCTTTAGAAAACCATGTGACTTTAATAGCCTTCATGCATGGAATTTATTTGATAGCCCACCATGTTTTTATACTTAGAGTTAGGAAAAAGGACCATTAAATACTTTGTATGAATTTGTCAATGTGGGGAAATGTAACTTGCACATGAACTTTAAGGTCTCCTAGATTCAATTTCACTCTTCAATTGTCCATAACATTTGTTTCTTAGTTATTTTTTGTTAGCACATCATAAAATTTTGTAGAAACTATATTAAATTTTATCATTTTGATAATTTAATTCAGTTTGTTGTCATGAACGAATGAATTCTCTACAAAATAAGGGTTACATGGGAGTGTACTCCCTGTTACACAAGTTTAGAAAAAATATATGGAAAAAGATATTACTTAATCACTAGCCTAAACAAAGTGATTACAAAAGAATTTAATTCAATTTTATTTATTGGTTCATATGAATCCAATATTTATGGCCTTATCTTAATGATTTTGTGTAGTTGATTTACAAAGAACTAAATGAACTTGAACCATGGGTAATAAAAGAACTGCTCATAAGATTATTATGATAGACCAGTCAAGCATGTAATCCAAATCTTTTCACCTAGGTCCATATATAATGATTATTATGAAAAAATGATTACTATGTGTTGTAGTGGCTATAACCACCCTCACAAATTTTTGCATGCACACAATTTTGGAGCCTCACTTGAGAGTTTCACTTGATTATTGCACACACTCGAGTTCACTCCATGAGCTCGCGATTGTCTTCGCATTCACCTTGCTTGTTCATTTCACCAAGTCTTGCATGTTGATGTCAAAGTCATGCTTGCGACCATGTTCTGCCTATGCTCAAAGTCTTTGCTTCGTGTGTACTTGTTGTGTTTGCTATGAAAACATTTGTCACACTCACACACAGAGTCACATTCACTGTCACGCAAGTGTCACCACGATTGACCAACAATCAATCACAAGTGTCGCGCTTGTCCCCTACACCATCAGTCAGTCATGTTGTACATATGTGTCTGAATGGTTTGAGTTGTCTCGTCGTCGAGTCATGCAAGTGTGTGTTTCAAGATCACATATGTATCTTTCACTTGTTCACACACTTAGTCATTTTGTTGAAGTTTTGACGATCACCCTATCATTGACTCGATCGACTGTCACCCAGAATAGTGCAGGAGAATCAAGCAAGTCATTTCAAGTTGCGTTTCCCGCAAGAAAATAAATTAGTCTCCATGCTGGTCAACCAGAGAGTTTCACCTAACAGCCACCCCGGGACTGATTCCCATGAAAATTGCGCAGAGGCTGCAAGCATTTCCCACTCTGTTGACTGAGAAAATTGCGCAGGCAGGCCGGACAAACACCTAGTTCCCATCCCTGTCTCTCTCAGGAAATTGCTCAATTTTTCCAGCCAATCCTCCCGACAGTTGACCAACTGCTCATCTAGAAAAATGTGTAGTTTTCATGAGTAGGCCATCAACTTCCGGCCAGTTCCCTCAGCTTAGAAATTGCAGAGAGATAATCAACAGGTTGGCCTCCCAGCATCAGTGCAATTTCTCTTTCCAACAGCTCCCAGTAGCAGACTGCCAGTTCCCTCGAGAAATTGTGTAGTTTTTACTGCCAAGCTCCCACCAACTGACTGCCAGTTCCCCTCAGGAATTGCACAATTTCTACTGCCAGTGACCCAGTAGCCAGCTACCAGTTCCCTCCAGGAATTTTGTAGTTTTGGCTACCAAGCTCTCGCCATTTCCTCCAAAAAATTGTGGAATTTTTGTCTACCAAGCCTCCCTGCATCTCGGCTTGTTCTTCCAAAAAATTGTGCAGTTTCTGCTGCCAAGCCACGTTTCCCAATCATTTCAGAAACTACTAAGATTTTTCCTGCCTAACCTTCTTGCAGCCCAAACTGTTCCCCTCAAAATATGTGTAGTTTTTTCCTCCAGCTGGGCCAGACCTCATGGAAGGTCACTGTCGATCTGGATCTCCCATCTCCATCACTAAGTGACTCTTGTGCAGTTTTCATAAGCTGTGCCTGGAGCCTCCATCCCACTCACAACCTTGTTGCCTCTTGTCACGCGGAATGAGTCGATCTTGCAGACAAGATAGACCTTCCTAGAATCTAATGAAGACCTAATGACAAACAAACCAACCAGACACTATCTTTCTCTAAATGCGCTTTATAAATAATGGCAAACAAATGTGTTTAAGGCCTACCTCATGTCCAACGCAAGTTTGGAGATGCCTTCACTCCTTTGATCCAGGTAAGTTCCTTTGCCACAAACCTGCAAACACAAACAAGGCAAACGATTAAATAGCACCTGAATAACCAGTATTATAAAACATATTTAACATGAAAGTCAAGGAATCCATGAAACAAATAACATGAGATACTTGTTGAGAAAAATGAGCTTGATTGTATTAATTCAAAAGGAGAAGAACCTTACAAGCTTTGCCTTAACGCTATACAAGAACCTCCCAGGGTCCAACAAGAAGTATCCTCTACTTTGGCAAGCTTCACTCACTCCCCAATGAAGCCAAAAAGGTATGTGATCTATCCTCTGAAGCTCCAATAGGAAGTCTTGATTTCACTAGCATTTACCCCCAAAAGTTTAGCTTCTAACCTCCCAAGCCACTGACCCAATGCCTCAATTTATAGTGCAATGGAGATCAGTTACCAGTTCCTCCTTCAAAGGGATAGAATCCTCCTTCAAAGGGATATCTCCTCCTAACAAGGGATTAGTTCCTCCTCTTATGGGATGCATGAACCACTTGGAGCGAACAATCCACGTCAGAAATCCTTCTAGAAAACTCTAGAATTAACCCAAAGTGAGTTTTTTAAGATAAAAATTGTGCCTTTTGACTTTCACAGGGGTACGCACTCTTCCCTTTACATATAGACCGTATAAGTACGCAGATATCCTGAACAAAAGGTGCGGGCCCGCAGGCAAAAGTGAGAGAAAGTGCGGAACCAGAGTTACATTGCTTTTGATGTCTTTCTCACCCCTCATTTCTAAAGCTTGTTTTGAAGAGCTGAGGTCTGAGACTTGCTTAGGAAGCTGGCATAGGTGGTGATAGACCCATACCGACTGCAAATAATCAAGGTGACGATATTTTTGTGTAACAGATGGGAAGGTTAACCAATTCTACAATGTAACTTTCCACCATTTGTCACACTAAAAAGAGAAATCAAACTACCCAACTATTGCATTGGTTGAATTTAGACTATATAATGCAAAAAAATTCCCTTTGATAATTGATTTATTTTGAACACTTTTTTCAAATGTAAGTGGTAATAATATTTGAGTTATGTTTCCATTGAATATTCCCTTACTTTTAAACTCATTTGAGGATTTTGTGGTTTTTACATATCCATTTGGGCACATCACTCCCATCATTCAAATCAGTACCATTAGGTCTCATCAAACCCTAATTCAGTTGCTACATGCCCTAGACAAGTCACTATTTTGAATGCCTCCTTCCATGAGACTTTCTTGGCCTGAAGCCCTCCAGAATTGCCTCCTTGAGGGACCAGCGTAGCCTTGGATAGGGGTAAGTGCACTTCAGTGCAGGTAGGCCCATGTCAGGGTGCTCTGCAGAGCACCTAAGCCCACTTTGACCTGTGCTGGGTGAGATTGAGCGAAATTCACATGGGGTTTTGGGAATATTCTTATCTTCTGGAGCCATCTAGAAGATTCCCACACTTATCATCTCCTATGAGCTTGAAATTGGATAGGGAATGAGTTAAGTAAGCTCCTACCCTCTCATCCCTTCCTCCATGGAAACTAACTCTAAGTTTGAAAGGCCATTCAATACCCTCATTTATGACAAAACCTCTTCCATCTACCTATAAATTGAGCACTCATCTAAGTGATCAAGGGGTTGGACTTTGAGAATTTGTAAGGAGATATTCTTGATGCGAGAATTGAGAGTATAAGCAAGTAATGTTATGCTGTCATAGTGTTGTGCTATTGATGTGATGTTGGTTGGAACCCAAGCTGGAAGAGTGGCAATGGATCAGACTTCATGGTTTTAATTCTTCCTTCTATCTAATAAAGTTGTTTACACCTTTTTCCATATGCTTATCTTGATATATGATGTTTATATGTGTGAATTTATCAGATTCCATTTACGTATAGTCGATACATCTCTTGCTTTGATTGGTTCTCTATCTTTTGTTTATGCTTGCAGGTACTTTTTGAGCGAGTTAAGTTCAAGAAGGAGCAACGGGATTCATACAAAGGAGACAAAAGGAAAGTGAAGGAAAAGGTAGGACCTTTGATTCCCTTTGTCTTATTTATCTTCTATAGAGAAAGGATAAGCACTTTAAATCTATTGTTATAGGTATAGCTACCTACCTAGGGAATTAGTATTTGTCCGTAGATGCAAAATTCCTCATAAAAAATTGGCAACTCCACTAGGGACGATCATCGTTCCGGGTAGTTTACCTTCATCCTAGTACACTCTAGTAGACCTTGCCTCCATTGATCTTCTTTCAGCCTTTTGAAGTGTTTTTTGGTGAAAATTGTGCTTGTAAGCCCCTAGGATGCCTCTCTGGCACCAGCGCAGGTTTGGTCTAGAGACAAAGCACTGCAGAGCACCCTTGGCTTGAGGATAGTGCTCTAAAGCCCACTATCTCCCATTCAAGGCTGCGCTAATCCTCCTTATTGTAGGTTTTAACGCCGTAGAGAAATTACCTACATACAAATTCTACAACATAGAAAATAAATAATGCGAGAGCATAACACATAAAACACATATACATAGAGATTTTCCCCTAGATCCCAAAACCGGGACTACCAGCTTGATTTTTCATTATGTTCCTTTCAATGTTACAATACATATTTATACATACCAAAGCATCCAATACCATGGACCGAAAACCATCACGTCCAAAACCATGGACCTGTTGAAGCCCCGAAAATCGGGTCAACAACAAGGGGGATACCCGCCCGGTCCGGACCTTGGTTGGCAGCTCCTTTTCCATTTGGTATAGCGGGTCCGACTGGGGATAATGGGACCAGTTTACCAGTTTGTGTGTGTGTGTAAGATTAATTGATGTTCCTGGCTTTAAAAGATTCTAATTGAGGTGATCTACTTCTAATTCTAATCTAATGACATGTAATTGTATTCTAAAAAAGCAACAACATCTAAATCTATACTAACCCAGGGTATGATTCTTCTGTTATGCGATCTAAAATGATTTCAGATAACAATCGGTAATAAATGTCATTCAATTGTTATAAGAAAAGAATTCAATATAGATGAACCACTTCACATAAAAAGTTAGGCGAAACAGTTGCGAAAAACATATCACATAATAAGCTCTTCATATATCAAGCATAAATAAATAGCTATCACCGTACAAAAGTGTCAAATGATAACTCAGGCATTCAAGCATTAACATATAAATAATTGAATTTAATATCACTTTAACATAGGAAATAGAAAAAGTAAGAGATAAAAGTGCCATTTATAACTAGTTCTACTCATGAGCTTCAAGCGATAGAGATTTATCTCTTCTCAATCCAACATCAACTAAGAGTATAGAAGTGTAACATCAGTAGTAGATATCAGATGCAAAAATCAATAAATCTTGTTCCATTCATTCACCAAAACCTCCTCGGAGGGTACAAAAGTGCATGTTTTGAGGACAAGTTTTTGATAAATTTCTGGACCCTTCTCTAAATGCATGAGAAGGGTTTAAATACTACTAACTATGTCTAAAAATAACTTATTTACAAAAATTTAGGATATAGTTTAAATGACCGTCCTTTTTCTAGGGAAAATAAAATAAAACTATTTCTAAAATTAAATCTAAAACTAACTATTTCTGTATTTTCTCCTTAATGTCACAAGCAACCAGCATTTGCTTGAGAAGAGTCAGTTGGCTGACTTCAGCCTTTAAATGTGCTGCAAAAACGGAATCAGCAACAGCTGGAACCATCTTTTTGGTACTGGGATAACAAGAGACTGAGCAATTAGAGGCTTTCCATTTCGAGAAGTTTTTCCCAGCGATGCGCGATTAGCGCTAGGCGCTAATCGCGCATCGGAAACTACCTTTGTTTCTTAATCCAAGCTTCCTTAGTGCGATTTTCGCCTCTTGCGTGTTTTCTTGTAGCGGATGTAAAGTTGAAATTTTGTGAAAATAATGATTCCGAGAGCTCTTGACCTTGAGCCCTAAACTGCCTGTCTTTGATGTCAGCACTGTCTAATATTCCTTTAACCATTTCTGTACAGGGGAGAATTTTGGGCCTTGCCTCTCTCCGATGCAGGAATGAACAAGCTAACTCTGTAATTGATACTTCAGACAACCTTGATGAGCCTGTAGTAGCCATAAATCCCATTACTTTAGGATTTATTTCCTCAAGTAGATTATGTATGCCTTCCTAAGTGAAAATACCCGCGTTTCTGTTGCATGTTGTGTCTTTGTGCAAGGGTGCCTTTTCTCTGTCTTCAGATATCAGAGCCTTGCCTATTTTCACCGTAGCATCCTGTACACTGCTTTGTATAACCTTTTGTCCTTCGTTCCTGCAGTTTACAAGTGAGGTGAGAGTAATGATAATAAATAACGACGGGAATGCTTTGACTGCCGAAGACATTTAAAAATATGCCACCTTACGTGAACTGGCTCTTTGATAAACTCAAAACTAGATTTCATTAACAACTGGAAACTACTTCATGAATGAGCATTAAAGCAAATAACCAGTCTCGTTTAATGGAAACACTTTTCCTTGAAAAATGAACCAGAAAAATTTGCAATGAGACGATTTTGCGATTTACTTTGCAATATCGTAGATCGCTGCATCGCATAATCGCAAGATCATGATATTGTTTGGTCATCCAATTGTAATATCGTTTTGTCACATTATCACAATTTCGCAGTATCACATGGTTGCAACATCGCATAATCGCAATATCGCATAGTCGCAATATTGCATGTTTTGTGTTAAGCAGTTTCTTGCGAGGCACGATTTTGCAATATGCGCTATTGCATATCGGCGTTTTCTGTGGTTTTTTATTATAAGTGTGCTTCTAAGGCTTGCGATGCGATATATGTTTATCCTTATGCAATTTCACATTGCATTCTCGTGATTTTAGATTTTAGCTTGTAAGTAGGCATGTTGTTATCTTTTCTGTGATACGATATCCTTTAAGGAGTGATTTTGTCTTCCCTCATCACAAAACTTAAGTTTTTTAGATATTTTCAAAGGTATTTTCTTAAGTTTACGATGGTAAGTTTTATTGAAAAGGAAATACACTCACTAATTTATTTTTTTGAATTTTTGGCTAAGGGTCCCCATTTATTTAATATTAGTCACAACACTAAATAAAAAGGGGGGTTGTTGGTGGCCACAACAGGACCCAAAACCATTGCGTCCAAAACCATGTGCGAAAAATCATGCACAACACCATAGGTAGGTTTGCCCAACCTAATATAGGGTCCAGAAACAAAATTTTCCAGGCCGCTACCCCAAACCCCATTGAGTGGGGTTACCTGCACCCCTTAAACCCCCTGTGACTCCCCCCGCTACAAAATCAGTGCAACGAAGGGGGGGCTTCACCCCCCTTCTAACCCCCCCAGTTAACTACATGGGCTAGTCATGGAAAGAATATAACACAACCCAACATTCTCCCACTTGTTGTTTTCTTTCCATAGGGGGCCACAAGAGAGCTTAGTCATTTATCTAGCCCTGCAATACCCATTATTTCTCTACACCAAGAGAAATTCTCAGAGCTCGCAGATTTTGTCAACGCATCTGCAGTATTCTTCAAAGTGTCCACCTTTACTAGCAGCGCCTTTTTGTCTTCTATCATATCTCTCACAAAGTGATACTTAACATCAATGTGCTTTGTCTTTGAATGATATGCATGGTTCTTTGCCAAGAAAATTGCGCTTTGGCTGTCACAGTCTATCCTTATAGCTCCCTGTACTAACCCCATACTTGAACACAATCCTGCAACCAAACTGCTTCCTTGCTTGCATGAGTGGCTACCATTTATTCTACCCTCTATAGTTGAAGTGCCACTACAGATTGTTTTCTTACTCATCCAAACGACTGCACCTCCAAAAGGTTAAACACATACCCACTTGTAGTTCTTTTTATCCAATTCCAACCAGTCTCCATCAACAAAGCCACAATATCCAACACTTTGTCCATCCTGGTCTTTTCCTTGGTAGCACAAACATAACATAATGCCACGCAATACCTAAAAACCCGCTTGATTGTTGTCCATTTCTCTTCCTGTTTTGACATAAACCATGCTCAAACTCCCACTGCATGTGCAATTCTGTCTAGTATAGACAATGACATACATCAGCTCCCAACTGCACTTTCATAGGAACACCGAGACATGTCCTCTTCCTCTTCTTGTGTCTTAGGACACTGTTCAGCAGATAACTTTACACCTATAGGAATAGGAACCTTCACTGCTTTACTATCCTGCATATTAAACCTCTGCAATATTGTCTCGACATACTTCCTCTGGTTTAACTAGAGCTTCCTCTTTTTCCGATCTCTTTTAATTTCCATGCCCAAAATATAGTTTGCAGCACCAAGATCTTTCATGTCGAATTTGGAGGAGAAATGGGCCTTCAAATCCTGGATATTTTCTTTGTCATTTCCAACCAACAACATATCATCCACATACAAGACCAAATAAATAGCACGGTCACCAATTAATTTAAAATACACACAGTGATCTACTTTGCTTCTGGTGAAGCCAAGTCCCCATATAAATGTATCTAATTTCTGATACCACATCCTTGGTGACTATTTTAATCCATACATAGACTTCTTTAACTTGCATACTGGTTCTTTCTTACCCTTCACAACAAAGCCTTCAGGTTGCTTCATGTAGATCTCCTCTACCAGATCCCCGTGAAGAAATGTTGTCTTCACATCCATTTGTTCTACCTCAAAATCACAAGTAGCAGCAACAAATAAAAGTAATCTAATAGAAGTTACCTTTGCAACAGGAGAAAAAATATCACCAAAATCAATTCCTGACACCTGGGAATAACCTTTTGCTACCAAGCAAGCTTTGTATTTCTCTACCTTTCCTTCTGCATTTATCTTCTTCCTAAAATCCCATTTACTGCCAATGGGTTTCCTTCCAGCTAGCAACTCCAACAGATCCCAAGCCTCATTTTTGTGCAAATATGCCATTTCATCAACCATGGCCTCTTTCAATAGTTTTCCATCCTCTGAATCTTCTGCTTCCTTCACAGTTCTGGGATCATCATCAGTAACAGATAAAGAAATATTTGAACAGAAAGCAAATGGACTATACCTTTCTGGCTGCCTTCTTTCTCAAAATGATCTTCACACACCTAGAGTTTGTGGCTCTTCATCTTTTCATTCCTCCTTTGCTGTAGAGTCTGATTCTTCCTCCTTTAGCTCAAACTCTATCTTCTCAGGTTCCTTTGGTTGGAGTTCATGTTTAATAACATATTTCACCTCTCTGAACACCACATCTCGGTTGTACGCAACCTTCCTTGTTACTGGGTTCCAAAGCTTATACCCTTTAAACCATCCTTATATCCAATAAAGATGCACTTTTCAGATTTACTATCCAACTTGGTTCATTTCTCCTTTGGAAAATGTACATATGCATCACATCTAAATACCCTCAGATGTGAAAGAGAGGGTTTCTTACCAGTCCATACCTCTTGTGGAGTCTTATCCTCCAACATTGATGAAGGTGATTTGTTGAACAAGTAACATGTTGTCTCCACTGCCTCTGCCTAGAATTTCTGTCCTAACCCGGCACCACTGAGTATGCTTCTTTCCCTTTCCATCAACGTCTTGTTCATTCTTTCTGCAACTCCATTTTGTTGAGGTGTATATGGAGTAGCCTTTTGCTGTGATATACCACACTTCTTACAGAATTCTTCAAATTCCTTACTGAAAAACTCTCCACTGTTATCTGTCCTCAACACCGTTATCTTATTCTCTGTCTAGTTTTCCACCAAAGCCTTAAATTATTTAAACCTGTCAAAGACTTCAGATTTCTTCTTAAGGAAATATATCCATGTATTCCTTGAGAAGTCATCTATAAATGGTACATAGTATACAGACTTACCCATTGATGGAACCTTTACAGGTCCAAACACATCACTATGCACAAGTTCTAATATTTGTTTTGCTCTCTTACCACCAAAGGGGAAACTCACCCTATTCTACTTCCCATATACACAATTTTCACAGAAATCAAAATCCAGAGAGCTATTACTCGTACCTTCTACCATACCTTTACCGTGAAGTATTCAAAGGCCCTTCTCTCTAATATGTCTAAGCCTTTGATGCCACAGCATGTTTTTCTCTCTAGAGACCACTAGATTTTCTTCTCCACTTTTAGGAACCACGAAACTATTGCACCCATCAGCAATAGTGCTACCTTGCAGCTTATACAGAGTTCCAATTCGAACTCCCCGCATCAATACTAGTGCCTCTTGAACCATCTTGCAGGTATCCTTCTCGAACACTATTTTTACACCTGCATCATCTAGCTTGCTTACAGAAATCAGATATCTGGCTAATGCAGGAATATGTAGAACACCTGGAAGTGTTCTAACCCTTCCACCTTGCAACTTCAACTTTACTTTTCCATGACCAACAATTCTAGCCTTCCTATCATCCCCCAAGAAGACATCACCACCATCATATTTCTCATACTCGCAGAACCACTCTCTATGGGGAGTGAAGTGAAAGGATGCCCCTGAGTCAATCAACCATGCCTCATGATCTACATGTGTACTTGAAGAAGCCAAGTGCACATCCCCACCTTCATCTGAGGTTGTTTTCACCTCTGTAGAAGGAGCCTCATTAGATCCATTTCCTTTGTTAGGAGCTTTATATTTACAATCCCTTTTGTAGTTCCCTTCCTTTCCACATTTCTAACACACCACCTTTACAGGTTTTCCTGGAGATTTAGATCTCTCTTTAGATTTAGATCTCCCACTCGATGACTTATTTTTGTTTCTGTTTAGGGTCCACCCTCATACAGACAAGGCATCACCATTTTGGCTCTCCATATTTTTCCATATCATCTCCTCCATTAGCAAGGATGAGACTATTTCATCAAACTGCAAGGTAGTTGTATTGCTACCTATTGCAATAACTAGATTATCCCATGAATCTGGTAGAGAACACAACAAACTGATGCACTTATCTTCATCTAAAATTTTAATATCAACAAATAATAACTGACCTACCATAGTATTAAATGCTTTCAGATGCTCTGTCACTGAGTCTCCATCTTTCATCCTCAAGTTATACAACTTTTTCCGCGAGAACAGTTTATTCGCTAGAGACTTATATTGGTACAAAGTCCCTAACTTGTCCCACAAAGCCTTAGCCGTAGCTTCCCCTGATACATTCAGCAATACTGAATCTAAGACACACAATCATATTGTGATCTTTTCCTTTCGATCTAAGTTATTCCATTCTTCATCGAACACTCTCTTTGGTTTAGTACCCGTATCTACCACGATCCACTGATCTTTATCCACTAACAGATCTTCCATCTTGAGTTTCCACAACTCAAAACTCTGACCATTAAATTTCTCGATCTCTATCTTTCCATTGCTCGCCATCTTCTTTCACCACCAGAATTGATCTCGTAGATCTCCCACTAAACAGGGTCTACCACAGGCTTGAGCGAAACCCAAAGGCATCCCCTTGAAGCTGAAACGGCTCTGATACCAAATGTAGGTTTTAACCCCATCAGAAATTACCTGCATACGAATTCTAAAACACAGAAAATAAACAATGCGAGAGCATAACACATAAAACACATAAACACAGATATTTTCCCCTGGATCCCAAAACCAGGACTACCGGCTTGATTTTTCGTTATGTTTCTTTCAATGTTACAATACATATTTATACATGTCGAAGCACCCAATACCATGGACCAAAAATCATCGCATACAAAACCATGTGCAAAAAATCATGCACAAAACCATAGGTAGGTCCTCCCAACCTAATATAGGGTCCAAAAAAAAAAATTCTAAGGTGCTGCCCAGACCCCATAGAGTGGGGTTACCTGCACCCCTCAAACTCCCTGCGACTCCCCCCACTACGCAATCGGTGTAACGAAGGGGGGGCTCCACCCCCCTTCTAACCCCCCAATTAACTACGTGTGCTAATCATGGAAATAATATAACACAACCCAACACTTAGGACAAAAATCCCTCCTTTGAGTTGATTTTTTGCCAAATTTCTTTTTGTTTCCGCTTGCTGAAAGGTCAATGATGCTTGTGTCTCTTAAATCAATTTGTGTTTCCTTTGCTAGCTATACTTTGTCCTTGATTTTTTAGTGTTTCTTAAATGATTTATTTATCACTATCAATTCATTGTCAAAGTTAGATTATAGTCGATTAATATTTGTTCAAAAGAAAGTGTCGTAAAAGTCTTCTTTTCTTTCGAAACGGAATTGCCATAAAGTCTTCATTCTTGTAAAAATATTGATTGATTGTATGTGCACTAGTGTCCTTTTTTTCATCACAACATTAAGGGAATTGAAAAGAAAAACTTGCATTGTCCATTAAAATAGTTTGCGTGTGATCATAGGAATAGTTTAGGGAAATTGCATTAGATGTGTTCTTTGTTCTTTGATTACAAGAATCTGATTGGTCTATCCCTACTAGATAAGGTTTTCATTGTCAAAATTGAATGAAAAGGATGCTTATCATATTAGTTGCATTCTAGGAATTGAAAATACATCACGTGGTGAACCTTGAAAGGAAAATTCTTAATCAATATAAACTTAAAATTAACATCAGTTAACCTAATGGAGCATGTTCATCTAACGCAAAACATTTAGAGGTTCTAGGCTAGAGACGTGTACCAGCGTCGTAAAACATAGTAGCTGTCGCTAACTTGTCTGCGATACATTATAAGTGTGATACCTCATTCCACGTACGTGAGTATATCATAGCTCGTCCACATACCTTCGGGTATATAGGGTGGTGTTAGAGTATGTAAAGTATATGGGAATACTCTCACTCTGCAGTTTCACATTAGATAGCACTAATATGGATTGGGCCTCCATGTACTTTCGGGTATATATGGGAGGAAAAAACTAGGTTACTATCCATCCTTAGGTAATTGAGTCAGACACCTTGTACACTGTGATACACCAAACACAGCATTCGGGAAGATTGCCTACCCTTACTTCTTGGTTTGCCAGGAGTATTCTACAATTCACAGTTACTCAATAAACCTTTTTGCCTAGCTTACCCCTTTTTGTTTATGTCCTTTTTGTAATAAAATCAATCAGAAATCGTGGAGGAAAACCAACTCTTACCCCCATCATTTGCAGAGAGCGTCGAGTAAACTTCCTTTACTACTTGAAGCTACACCTATTCGGTCGAAGCGATCTCATTTGACTGGATCTAGTACTTCACAAGCTTTTGGTTCTTCATCTAAATTACCAGAAACACCTATATTGGTAAGTACTGTGACCCCAATTACTCTTACGGTTATTGGTACATCTGTTACTAAAGTGGAATCTCCATAATTACCTTACGAAACTAGAACTGAATCTAGTGAAATGGCAACCCAATTTGTTCAACAACAAGTTGATTCTCAATCTGAAGTTGTTCAACAAGAAATTACTTCTGAACCTGAATCTATTCAACCAAAACTAGATCCTAAACCCATCACTGTTCAATCAGAAGTTACTTCTGAACTAGAAGTTGTTCACGAAGCCTAACCTGAACTTGTTCTTTTACCAGAACATTTGGATCTTGAGGTGGAACAATCAGAAGTTGTTACCTTACCAAAAGAAGATTGACTGGTAAATCCTTAGACATCTGTATCTGTCAAGACTTCCTCTTTACCTCAGCAACAAATACCAAAAATCTATTACGAACCAAACGGCGAAATTCTTCCACCTGGTTTGATTTCGATAAAAGAGGAACTTGAAGTAGAGTCACCCAGAACTCCATTCCATTTTGGAACTGGACTTTATATTTATCCTCATACTCCTCATTTCACTGCTCCTTTTGATCCTGTTTACTTTCAGACACCCATTGATTCATTAGGAAACTTATTTGGACATTTGACTATGGTAGAGTCAACATCCCAGACTGTACCATCTGTTATATCTACGGCAGAATATTCTGTCGCAACCTCTTTGATGTTTGCTATGACACTTGAGTCACACTTGTATGGTGTTCCATCTGTCCCATCGGGTTACCAATCTTTATCAGGAACCCACTCAGGTGTTGCTTCTAGCCCTTGGTCTTCACCAATATCCTCTACTGGAATTTTATCTGGTTCTTCATTAACAAATATCGAACAACTGGACCCATCAAGTTTATTTCAAGCTAGTTCATCTGGTTACCATCCTATGTATCCACATTACACTAGACTACCCCCATATGGAGAACAATATGCACATTCTCCTTTTCCTTCATTTTCTGGGGGGAAACCATATGTCAGTATGTCGTCGTCTTTAGGTTAGCCTGGAATGACTATCTGTCAGTGGCAGCCAACCATGCATGTTCAACCTAGGCTTGTGTGTCCATCACAACCTATGCAATCTGTCTCACCCATACCTACAACACCTATTGTTACAGCAGTGCCGCAGTCACAAGCTCAGATTATTGTATCTCAACCTATGCAAGCTAGCCCTTCAACCTCAGATCCCCAAGTTTTAGCTATATAGATCCAGCCTTCACGGGTAGTTTTACAATAACCACTTGTGTCTGGAGTCCAACAACTTCAAGCTAGTTTACCTTTTACTAGAATAACTCATACTTACACTAGTTTAGTGTATTCACAACCTGGTCAACCTTACATTGGTGGGAAACAACAACCGTTAAATAAACAACTGTTGTACCAACAACAACAACAGTTGATTCAATAGTCGTGGCAGCCCAATATCAAGAGAAACAATTCCAGCAATACCAACCTCAACATGAACTTGGACAACAAGCTTATGTTGGGTTTGTTCAGCAACAATTTTATCCAGGTCCTGGTCAGCAATCCTATGCTAGGTTTGGACAACAGCAAATGCATCCTAGTTCTCAACAACAACCTTATGCCAGATTTTCTCAACAAACTTACCCTTATCAAGTTTACCTGCAACATATGCTTTATGCTGGTATGCAAAGGCCTATTTCCAAGGCAATCCCATCTTACCCTAGATATGCTCAACCTGACCTTAATAGACAATTGCCTTTCGTTGTGACACTTGAATTACCAGATCTAAACTGGCTCACCAATGACCCATTTCATTATGCACCTTAGTGGTCGGTGATTCCTCATAAGTTACCTTCCGATATTCCAAAATTCAATGGAAACCCTGGAGAAGACCCATCCAACCATGTCATGACTTTTCATTAATGGTGTTCATGAAATTCCTTGAATGATGATCTGTTAGACTACGTCTTTTCCAGAGAATGCTTACTGGTCCTGCTGCGAAGTGGTACATTGAGTTACCATGAGCTTCTTTTGATGACTTCACTACCTTAGCTACCATGTTTTTAACCCACTTCCAGTTACCCATATGATATGAGACTAGAATAGAACTATTAACCAACTTTAAATAGACTACTGCTACTCATATCTCTGATCATATTCATGAGTGCAATCGTCATCGTCAAATGGTTAAAGCTTATGTTCCTAATCAACTTCTGGCTGAGTGGTTTATAAAATCCTTCCTGCCATTTATCACTGAGGATGTGGCGAAAGGCGGAGTTGTCACTGAAGAGCAAGTAATTGCTCGTGCCCAATATTTGGACTTGATTTATACATAGTCTGGCATGCTCTTGACAAGATCCTGAATGCACACTGAACATCTTTCACTGTTCCTCCTCCACCATCAAGTAAGGACTCTCATGCCAGTGACAGTGTGATTGGTTCTTCCAGCACATAAGTGGAAGGTAGACCATCGGGTCAAACACTTGCCAGTTCCAATCAAACTACAAATGCACCTGATAACACTCTTACTTCCGAAATCAATGTCGTGTCATCTGACAAGGGCAAGAATGAAAAGCAACTAGGAATTAAGAAGAAGGGGAAAAACAAGAAGAAACAAAATAATTCCCCTCAAGAGAAATCATCTCATTCTTCTCCTTCGGCTAGGAAACCTCATTACTCGTGTTTAATCTGTAATGATGAGCATTTTACGCAAGATTTTCCTCACCGCTTCGAAGTCTCAAAGCTTTTGAAGACTTCTAATACATCCACGGTATTGACTGATCCTTTTCCAAAACTAGAGACAAATATGGTTGCTACAGACCATGCTTCCACTTTCCAAGTGCTTATGCTATCTACCTCTAAGCCTAAAATTGAAGTTTTGTTGTCCACACGAAGTAAATATTATGGAAATCAACTGTCGTCATTGAATAACCAAGCTGATCAACCTAGCTCTTTGACTTCGAATTCAATTGATCCTATTCCACCACCTATTACACAAGAGTTAACATAAAACCACCTAAGTGAGTTGTACATAAATTGACATTTAACCCTCGAGCTCAAGCTACACAGAATTATAACATAGTAGAAGATTTGGCTCAGTCACCTTCCTCTATGTCAACACTCGAGGTGCTTCAGAACTGTCCCTTCCAAAAGCAAGCTTTATTGTCAGCAATTGGTGGAATCGATCCAACTGATTCCAATCTTGTGGTTTTCAACCATGTGGGTTATACGCCACAGTTACCAACGCAATTAGCATTCCTAATTCAAGTAAATGCCTTGAATAAACTTAGTAATCAAACCATTATTGATGAGGGGGCATCTGCTTGTATTATGTCCATGAATTGCTAGAAAACACTTGGCTCACTACCTTTTTCACATTCACCAACAACGTTAAAAGCTTTTGATGAATGCACATATACGCCTTGTGGAATATTGAGTAATCTGCAAATCAAACTAGGAGGCAAAATAGTAAATGTTGAAGTTGAGGTTGTTGATGGACCCCTTGACTACAACATTTACTAGGAAGAGCATGGGTTTATGCTATGGCCACTATAGTTTCAACATACTGTCATACGATTTCATTCCCTCATAAGGGTGGAATCGTAGTTATCGACCAGCTCGCCTTCTTCATCTCTAGTTCACAAACTACTGGAAGCATTCTGTTGGCACACAAACCCTCGCTATCTCTTCAAAATATTGGTGTAGGTCTCTTTAACGATCCTTCCCTAATGGGTAATTTTTCACTATTGTCGCCATCAAACTTGTCGGAAGTGGCAAAAGTTGAGACTTGCAACATGATATCTTCCACTTCATCTGACTTAAGGAAGATTACCAATAGCTTTGAAGTTGATAGTCGTAATGAAATCATGTCGCTAAGCCCTATTTTGCTAGCATAGCAATCAATCTTTCAGGCTTGTGCGGCAAATCCAAATCATTTTTGTCAATTATCTGGGTAGATCATTCATTAGAATATGGTACTTCCTCCGATCCTTTTTCACGTATATTTTATACTAACGAAGGAATCATCCAATCAATGATGATGGAAGGAGAACCATGGGAATATTATCATCATTGTTCCCATCTTCCAGATTACATAGAAGATTATTCAAATGAACTTAATCACCCTTCAGTTTTCAATTTCCTTTAGAATTATGTTTTCATAGATACAGTAGACTCCGAGCGAAACCTATCAAATATCGAAGAAACTATTTCTATCAATATTTCGACCAAACCTAACTTTGTAGAAAACATTCATGTTGGAAAATCTTTTACTCCATTAGAACTTGACATTAAGCGTGCTCTCTTTCATGAATTCGAGATATATTTGCATGGAGTGTTGGGTGTGGAGCCTGATTATCTTATGTATTCAAAGGTTTTAGCTGGATGTATACCCCAAGAAGACTGTACACCCCTCCACGCAGGGGGGTGCAGGGGAGACTTGTCCCCCCCCCCCCCTCACGGGGGTCCGGGGGGGCTAATCCCCCCCAACTAGGGGGTCCAGGGCTAGTGGTCCCCTGGCAGGGGTTTGGGGGCAGTGCCCCTGAAGCTAAAAATAGATGCAAAATTGCCTTGTAAAAGTCTAGTAATTTCTAGTTAATCTGGGCCTTTCATTAGGCGGATGACCTGATGGTAGAAGTTATGTTTAATTTAGGGTTTTTTGCCCTAGAAGGCAACCCCTCACTATATATGAGGGAAATGTATTACGTCTATACAGATCTGTATTTTGAGTGAGGAAGAGAGAGGAGATTGAGAGTGAAGGGGGTGTTACAGCGAATATGCTATAGGTTTTATCTCTTTAGTTTGTTGGATAATATAATAAAAGAAGGACTGGTTGTTTCTCTGTGGACATAGCCCAAACTGGGTGAACCACATATATCTGTGTCTCTCTTGTTTTATGCATTTTCTGTGTTTATATTTCTGCAATATTTTATGTGTTCCATTTCTTTGTAATATATAATTTTCTAACATGGTCATACGAGGAGATGCCAGGAATTGACTATAGTATAGTTGAACATGAAATCAAAATGTATCCTGATGTCAAACCAATGCAATAGCACCTCCATCCTGTTCATCCAAAGAAGGTTGCTTCTATTAAAATCGAAGTTGAAAAACTTTTGCATGCTGGTTTCATTTACCCTGTTCCTCTTACTGATTGGGTTTCCAATATTTTTCATGTCATGAAGAAACAATGGACAATACGAATGTGCATCGATTATAGGGATGTTAATCAAGATTGTCCAAAAGACAATTATCCTACTCCCTTTATTAACCAGATTATTGATGAATGTGTTGGATGCAAAATATTCTCATTTATGGATGGTTTTTCCACTTATAATCAGATCAATATCCACCTAGAGGACCAATCTAAAACTATTTTTATTTGTCCATGGGGCACATTCGCTTATAGCAAACTCCCATTTGGTTTGAGGAACGCAAGTGTAACTTTTCAGAGGGCAATGAATTATGCCTTCCATGACATCAAACATATTGTTTAACCATACCTTGATGATTTACCTGCTCATTCACGAAAGCGGTCTGATCACTCGTAGCATTTGAGAGCTATATTTTTACGGTGCCGACACTACAAAATACAACTCAATCCACACAAATGTGTGTTTTGTGTTAATTCTCGTCGTTTGATTGAATTCGTAGTTTCTAAGGAAGGAATTCAACTTGATCCACTTAAGGTTTAGGCAATCCTTGACTTGCCTCCATCTTCCAATCTACTACAGTTATAGAGACTCCAAGGGAAGGCTAACTTTCTGAGGAGGTTCATTCCCTATTATGCTGAAATGGCCAAAGGATTTACTCATTTATTGAAAGGGGGATACCCTTCCATTGCGACAAGTTGTGCAAGCTTCCTTTGATGCTCTTAAATATACCTTGATTAGAGCCTCATTAATGTATTGCCTGAATTATCAAAACGACTACTTCATGTATATCGCCACTGCAGATACAACCATTGGAATAGTTTTAGTCCAAGAAGAAGATGGGATTGAACATCTAATATATTATTTGAGTTGCAATCTCAATGGTACAGAAGTTAAGTACTCTTATGTCAAAAATTTAGCCCTGGCTACTGTTCAAGCTGTACAGAGATTTCACCACTACATCCTGCTCCGAAAGACCATTGTCATTTCGGATTGCAACCCTATGACATATATTTTGTCACGTCAATTTTTGGGGGGAAAATACTCAAAATGGATCGGAATTTTGCAGGATTTTGATTTGGAATTCATCAAATTCAAATCAAAGAAATCTCTAGTCTTCTCAGAGCTTCTTTGCGACCTTCCCTCGAATACCATTGATTCAACATCAGAACCATCAATTCTGGATGAGTCTTTATTCCTGATTTCGTCATCTAATGCATGGTATGGAGATATACTAATTTATCTCCAGACCTAAAATTTTCAGCTTGATACCTCTCACTCGTAATAGCGATGTATCCGATACCAAGCCAAATATTATCTTATCGTTGGTGACACTCTTTATCATCGCAGTATCGATATGATTTTACAAAGGTGCCTCACTCATGAGGAAGTCGAGAAAGTTTTGAATGATTTCCATTCAAGTGCTTGTCATGTACACTTATCTGGTTATGCTACCATTTTCAAAATCCCTCATTCATGCCAGATCTATGACCGTAAAGCTAGATTACCACCTACACCATTGCATCCTATCGTCGTTGTTGGACCATTCACCAAATGGGGCATTGACTTCATGACATGTAACCCCACTTTGAATGGGGGGCATGGGTACATTATAGTCATCGTCGACTATTTCAAAAAATGGTCTCAGGCGATGCCAACATTAAACAACAGTGGCGAGACAGCTACTCTTTTCTTTTTCAACCACGTGGTTACCCGGTTTGGTGTACCATAGGCTATAGTTACAGATCATGGGTCTCATTTTCGCAATCACATGATGGCTGAGTTAACTACCAATTTAGGACTTTCACATGATAGTTCTACTCCTTATTATCTGCAAGCAAATGGACAAGTTGAGGCTATCAACAAAGTCCTGAAGCAAATGCTTCAAAGAATGATAGGGGTTCATAAACAAAACTGGCATTTAATCTTGTACTCTGCTTGTGGGCATATCAAACCTCGGTGAGAAATGTAGCTAGATTCACACCCTTTCAATTGGTGTATGGTCTGGAGGCAATATTGTCGATACAATGCGAAATTTCATCTCTCAAACTTGCAATTGATCTGTTACCCGACACTTCTAAAGAAGAAGTGTGTTTCTTGGAACTTATCCATCTGGGTGAAACCCGTCATGAAGCTGCATTAGCTAACGAAGTGCATAAGAAACTAATCAAGGCGCAATATGACAAAAATGTCAAGCCTCACGTTTTCTCATAAGGAGACCTGGTCTTGCTATACGATCAGAAGCTGATACACTAGGAGCAAGAAAATTTGAACCACTTTCAATGGGTCCTTATATTGTCAAGCGTGTTTTGGCAAAAGGTGCCTACGAGTTGGTGGATCATGATGGAATTCCATTGTCACAACCCCAAAATGGGTTGTATCTCAAATGTTACTATGCTTAATTGAGTGTAGTAAAAATAATGGTATATATGCTTTAATTTCATGTGTTTGTTTCAGTGTATCTTTTCGATTTTTTATGTGGTTAAGTAATCCTCTTTGCATATTTTTCAAATGTTGGAACCTTTGGAACCATTTGTTGGTTACGCTGATGGTGCTATTCGTAGTACATAGAACCTATCTTCTGCAACATGGGCCATTTTCGTTCCAAGTGGCGAGTTAGTGAGCTTTCAAGGGATTTGTATTGGATGATCAACGAACAATATCACTAAGTATAGCATGTTGATCGAACTTCTCTCTAATGCCATTTCACTTGGAATTCGTAGAATCATCGTTAGGCTAGACTCACAACTCATCGTATTGCAACTAACAAATATTTATACCATCTGAAATCCAACAATTCTTTGTATGTTCCCTAGAGTTCGTATTTTGGAAAGACATTTTGAGTACATTCAATATCAACATATTTCTAGAAACTTTAACACATTAACCGAATCATTAGTAAACTATGTGTTAAATAGACATTTGCAACATATGTAAAATTAAATTTTCAATTCACATCATTAGATGAATAGGATTGCACATAACCATATATATAAAAACTATGAAAGTAAAAATAGATAGATGTTTTAAAAAATTTTACAAAATTTGTGTCCAAGACATGTTTGGTCATCTGACTTAAAACCTCAAAATGCATGCAAAAAACATCCTAAGTAGACCTAGTGATGCTCATGATAACATGTAACAGCATGAGCTATCATACGCAAGAGCTGCAACCAATGGCCTAGAACACCAATAGTATGGTGTTGCACCCTCATAGGTAACTCCTCGATCTAGACATCAGAAATACCAAGGGTTAATCCCTCCACATGATCCTGCAACTCTGCCAGTATCTTGGCCAAATCCAAATCTTGGAGAACTGCTCTCCCAACATTTCTCTGTGCTGGCCCACCTACCTCCTGTCAGTGCCTCATAGGTCAAACAATACCCACATCTGCATGCATGAGAATAATTTTAGTTTAGTCTTGTAACATCAAAACATAAACACATGTAGAAACCTAAGAATGAAAAAGCATTTTGGCCAAAAACAATTTACCTATAGCACCCCATTAAGTTCCCACTGGTATACTCAACTCTGGATCTCCACAAAAATCCATCCCTGTGTATGGATGCTCCCCGATGAAAATGTGTTGTCGATAAAGCCAACTAAAGAATGCAGTTGAAAATGTAATCGATGACTGACCAGCATGTCTAGCCATCAATTTGACCCATCGCTGCATCCGTGGACCTCTAGGACTAGCTACACCTAGTGTTACATGTTGGAGTTGCATCAGTGGAATTCTTTCTAAGGTAAAAGAAATTAAGAGTGATCCATAGCTAAATTTATTTGTCTTACCTCTCTTTACCTTTATCAATTGTTCTTTCAGTGAAGAAAGTAATGCCTCACACCAGTTGAATAAAGTTGGCTCAAGACACTCAAGAGCATATTGCACATATGATCTGCTCGCCAGATGAAATGTCACGTGCCTACCAACTTTGCGATGGTGAAAAGGATTGTTCTCAAAGGAAAATCAGGGATATCTTTGATGATTATCTTTCTGTCCTTGCTGGGATGTGTACCTAGCCAACAGAATTGTCGAAAATAGTACCTCACTGTCTCCCCTCCATGGGTATAACCTGAAAGAGATATTGGGGCACCACATCTCGACAACCCTGTAAGAAAGTAAATAGTAAATAGCATCGATCACAATAGGGAAAAATTTGTCTCTTATCTAAAAAGCCTGATCTTTCAAATCCCATGCATTAACTAAGAACTGCAATAGTTTTGATTATTGCCTCATTTTGAACAAGTTGAAGTATTTGAGAAACCCACAGTTTTTGAGGGCTTCAATTATACCTGGATCATTGAGGGCAACCATATCTTGTTCTTCATGCTATCTTTCTCATCAAGTAATACATGTTATGATCTGATGAAAGCCTGAAATCCAACCATAAGCTTAGTTAGGATCCTTTTCATGCAAAAAACTAGAGAAATTTTGGGTCAATTTGGTTAAACAAGTTTTTGAAACTCACCTAGCACAGCCCAAGAAAGGAGACACTATGCTACAGTGTAGAATACTTTCTATCTGGGTGCTCCCCATCAAAGTTTTCGACATGCAAGCCTATGTTGGTCCTAGGGAAAAAAATTAAAACCCCACGGGCCCTAAAAACCCTAAAAACTTGCATGAAATAGTAAAAGAATGACATGAAAAGAAATAGGAGGGGTAGATCTCCTACCTGGTCCGAATGGCATGAGAAATGATCCACAGAATCTCTCGCAATTAGTTGATGAAAATCGAGTTAAAAACAAGGTCAGAGCACAAACTGGATGGTAAATATCAAATGGTGAAAATAACATGGTAAATTCTTGTTTTTATGTTTATTTCATGAATGTTAAATGAGTAAACTTTACTATTTACCTAATTTTACCAATGAAACGGGGTATGTTTAATCCATTTGGTGTTTCTTTGAATATATTTACAACTAACTTACAGAATCTGACGTGCACAATTGTGAATTGTACTTTGACCACAAAGCATACTTTTATCTCTTTTTTGAGCTCTGTTAAACATCGAAAAAGGAACCCCCTTGGAGTCCTCTTTAAGATCTTTCAGTACTTTCCAAATATGAAAATATTGTCGAGCACTTGTCCTTTTTAGCTCATTAATAGATTAGAAATGACATCTACTCAGTATAAGTTTAACCCTTTTTCGAGCTGAGATAGACTATTTACGAAAAAGGTGCATTGACCGAACATGGTCAATAGCATCACATTGCCCTGATGATGGACTCACCAAGCTAGTGTGAAACGTTGGTTTCATAAATTGTTCATAGGTTTTTCCACAAGCATAAAAAAAAGGTTCTCTCTTGTATTGTTTTACGCTTTTTCGGACTTGAGAGACAAATCTACAAAAAAGAACTTGTCGAGTTTCCTTTTTGTCCCTTTTCAAACTCTCTAAACATGAAAAGGACTGAGTTATCATTGTCGTTAGACTCATTAAAACATGAAATAGTGACAAACTTGTCCATCATGACAAGACTGAGTTTCAACTTCGCTAGACCCGTTAACACATCACATAGCAATGGATTCACCAGAAGGGTGGAATTATACAACAAGCATATGTTATCCTCCTCAAGCTTGATAAAAATAAAGAGGTATTGGTCAGCAATGATTGGGGAAAATGGGAAAAGGGGTAAACCAATTTATGGCAACAAGTCGCTCTTGAACATGACAGTTTCACGTCATCATTATGACTATTTGGGTTGGGTTATCTGCTTGATGGTCATCATACCTTGGTCTATCATACCATCCATTACTTTTGCTTTGGGTCAATGTTTCCAATCCATTCAATGTCACTGACATGTTTAAGAGAAGTCACTAAGTTTAAAATTCATCCTTTGCAATACTCATAAACCTTCATTTTCATGAACTCCATTCCTGAACCTTGCGTCATCAATCAAATTCCGTCTCCAAAAATCACTACACTCGTTTCGTGTCGTTGATGAGGGATACATCAAGGCCCTCCTACGACAAGTCGCTTCTTATCGACATCAACACATTATCCAATAATTTGACTTAGAAACACCCCTTCAGTGCCTTGAGGCTTGCATACATCAATGGCAAGTTTCTCAGTTCTGGTGATAGGTTGACATCACTAGCCTTCGATCGAAAGACTCTGTATGTTGTTCAACATCAAAACATCAATTCACACCATGCAGAATGTACTACAGTACCTTGAGGATCATTATCATTATCAGTGATTTCTCTCGCGTCTGTTAACGGCTTACATCATTGGCTGGTAATTAGACAGTGTCTTCCCATGTTCGACTTCAGATCACATATTCGCATGGTTAGACTTGTACTTGAGTGAACGATTGAACGAGATAGAAGACCCTAGATCTAGTTTCATCCATCCGGGCTGTGATTTTAGGAAATGTACCAAATCATTTGTACAATGGCTTTACATTGATAGTCATCCTATCATGGGTCTACATATGTAGACGATTGTCTATGTATTTGTAATGAAATTTTATATGCTGAGCATGGGTATGCCTTCCCTTAGCGATTCATGAGAAAAAATAAAAATATCATGATATTATGTATTGTAATCGATGCAGGTCACCAACCACTTCAGAACCTCCTCATCACATCGTAAAGCATATCACTCAACATCATTATTTTTGACTTCATGCTTTAGGGGGAAGTTGTTACAAATCCATTTGGGCACATCACTCACATAATTCAAATTAGTACCATTAGGGCTCATCAAACCCTAATTTAGTTGCTACATGCCCTAGACAAGTCACCATTTTGAATGCCTCCTTCCCTAAGTGTTTCTTAGCCCGAAGCCCTCCAAAATTGCCTCCTTGAGGGACCAGCGCAGCCTTGGATAGGGGTAAGTGTGCTTCAGTGTACGTAGGCCCACGTAAGGGTGCTCTGTAGAGCACCTAGGCCCACTTTGACCTGCACTAGGCGAGATTAAGTGAAATTCACATAGGGTTTTGGGAATATTCTTATCTTTTGGAGCCATCTAGAATATTCCCACACTTGTCATCTCCTATGAGCTCGAAATTGGATAGGGAATGAGTTAAGTAACCTCCTATCCTCTCATCCCTTCTTCCATGGAAACTAACTCTAAGTTTGAAAGGCCATTCAATACCCTCATTTATGACAAAACCTCCTCCATCTACCTATAAATTGAGCACTCATCTAAGTGATCAAGGGGCTAGACTTTGAGAATTTGTAAGGAGATACTGTTGGTGTGAGAATTGAGAGTATAAGCAAGAAGTGTTATGCTACCAGAGTGTTGTGTTATTGATGTGATGTCGGTTGGAACCCAAGCTGGAAGAGTGGCAATGGATTGGACTTCATGGTTGTAATTCTTCCTTCTATCTAATAAAGTTGTTTACACCTTTTTCCATATGCTTATCTTGATATATGATGTTTATATGTGTGAATGTATCCGATTCCATTTACTTATAGTCGCTAGATCTCTTGCTTTGATTGGTTCTCTGTCTTCTATTTATGCTTGTAGGTACTTTTAGAGTGAGTTAATTTCAAGAACGAGCGATGGGAGTCATACAAAGGACACAAAAGGAAAGCGAAAGAACAAGTAGGTCCTTTGATTCCCTTTGTCTTATTTATTGTCTATAGAGAAAGGATAAGTGCTTTAAATCTGTTTTTCTAGGTATAGCTACCTACCTAGGGAGTTAGTATTTATCCGTAGATGCAAAATTCTTCCTTTGATTCCCTTTTTCTTATTTATCATCTATAGAGAAAGGATAAGCACTTTAAATCTGTTGTTCTAGGTATAGCTACCTACCTAGGGAATTAGTATTTATCCGTAGATGAAAATTTCCTCATAACAGTGGTTGTTCTGGGAAAAAAATTGTCTTCCTGTAGAAATTTCTTTGTCTCATGTAGCATCTTATAACTTTCGTATAGCAGCCTGTCTATATCCTATAGCAACACCTTAGGATCTTGTAGAAATCATTTTGCATGACAAAAGGTGGTGGGTCTAACATTTTACTTTTATTTTTACATGGATTTTTTTAAATATTATTTTATCTATCTCTCTCCCTCTCTCTTTATTTTTAAACAACATTGCATGCAAAAATTTGAATTAAGTGAGTTGGCCCCACCTACATTTTTTCCCTTTTTTGTTTTTTTCCTTAACAACATTGCATGCAAAATAAACTTGGAGTGCTTTGAGTTAACTGAGTTAACCCCCACCTACTTGTTCTACTCCATGATAACATTCCACTTTCTTAATTCTTTTGTCACTTTTGTCTTATTTATCCCCCACATGGGTGGGTGTCCTTTGGAAAAATGTTAAGTTACTTGCTAGATAATATTGAGACTTCCTACTATTAAGTTTGGCTATAAAATTTCCTTCTCACACTTTTAATATTTCTCAAGATAGAATAGTTTGAAGGGTGAGGTTAAAGAGTTGCATACCTATGCCTTACCATGAGTTTTTTTTTATAGGATGTTGTTGTAGATGTGGAGGCTACCTTTAATGATCCTCAAGTTGCATGTGATAATTTGTTAGAGGTACTAATGTTGGTAGCCTTTTTTTTGTAGGTCTTTTAGGAATTTTTGTTGTTGTTATTATTGCTTCATATATCTAGTTTAGATGGCCAAAATATTGTTGTTGAGATGCTTCGTATGTGAGTGTTGTAGTTGATGATCGACCAGTTGATGCTTGCATGAAATTTTTGAATAAGCGTGAGGCTTCTTTTCATGTATTCTAAAATGTCATCTTCTTGTTTCGCTTGCTCTGTGTATTTTTTTGCTAGAAAATGTCCCTTACTGATTGAGGTTTGATAATGTAGTTTCTTCAAGAGGCAGGTACCATTATGGATCAGATGTTGTTTCTTTTGGGTGAACAAGGATAATGTAGCAGCTCAAGGTTAGAGTTGTAGTCATCCATTACTTCCATGATGATTGTATTTTCGATCTAGTACTCTAGCTATGGTCCCATATGGTTTGTACAGACTGCTACAGGACTATGTGTCTTCATGTGGAAATCACACAAACCCTTTTAAGATCAAAATTTTTGCCTCAAAAAACATTGATAATTCATGAATAAACTATTGATAGTGGTTAGAGACATTTCTTTGGTGAAAGAGGTGGAAGAAGGGGTGAAAAGGAGTGTTTTTTATGGAAAAATGAGGTACTGAGGGTGGAAAACAAGTCATTTGGGATGGAAAATGAATGATGAGGCTATGGTGGACCCCCACCCTTGTTCCTGAGTGGAAAACACAAGAAATGTCCCTTCCCTTTGTACCCATCATAATCTTGTAGAAGACTTGTTTAAAACATATCTATCAAACAATAGATTGGATTCATCTGAAAAAATTTTAGCATGTTTTCATCATCCTTATTCATCTCCCCATAAAAAATCTTAGCCAATGGATACGTGAATCTTGAGAAAAATGAAAAATGGTTGTATGTGATGGCAGTCAATTTCTTTAAAAAATATGCATTAGAATTTGCTTAAAATTTTTAAGCATGTTTTCATCATCCTTATGCATCTCCCCATGAAACAACTTGGTCAATGGATGTGTAGTTTTTTAGATATGGTCAAAAAAATTATGCCCTGTGTATTTTTTGCAATTCTAGAATATCTTGTAGCAACACAGAACTTTCCTGTAACAGTTATAGGACAGCGAGGAAAATGAATGGGAAATGCTTGGGAATGATGAGTGAATGTTGGAAATGGATGAGGGTGATGGATTAACATGGCCTTGGTCATGTTGGACCGTTTTAGCGAAGGAGGTGAAAGCTCAAGTTTGACTTCCCTTGACTAGATTTCTGATCAACTTCTTCTTATGGTGCTAAATTGTTGCTTGCACAATTTGGAGAGTACCTATATGGAGCAAATAATATATTTTTTTTCATTTTTTCTTATTTTTTTCGAGACTTGTTCATTTCCTCAACGAGGTTTTCATCTAGTAGGTCTACCTAGGAACCTCATAGGAGGTTTTCATCTAGAATCTTATTTCTTTTCTTTTTTCTCTTTTTTTCCAACCCATTGACTTCTTCATGGAGGTTTTCAATCAGTGATCCAATCTCAAGTGTCTCAAAGGAGTATTTCACCTAAGATTTAATTTTTTTCTCTTATTTTCCCTTTTTCCCTTTTTCCTTTTTTTATTTTTTTCTATGCTACTCTAATTTAAAATATATATATATCTATATATATATATATCAAGTATATGAGTACTCCCAATGGAGTCATGTGCATAACAAGATGATAGATAAATTCATATGAGGGCTCAAAAGATATGATTTTACATGTACCTAACCAAACCTAAGCTCAACCAAAGTGGTCTTAGAGCATTCATAGGCTATAAATCTACTTTTACCATGAATTTGGAGTGAATCAGAGCTCGAAAAAAACTGCTTCATGATTGCTATAGAATTGTTACAAGATCCATGTTTCTCAAGTTAACCGGCCAAATTCCCAAGTAATCAAATGGAAACAATGCACAGTAAATTTTATTATTAATTTAAAAAAATTAGGTTTCAATATAAGTGTAATCAACTCAAAAGAGCTTCGTTAGCATGTGCTAAAATTTAGCATAAAAATTACTACTAAAAACCAAAAATTTCATAACAATGAGCTCGTTAAGTACCCAAATGCCTATGATAATCAAGTGAAAATGCTATGGTGTAAATTTTATTATTAATTTGGATTTTTTCAATATTTAATACAAGTGGAATCAACTTGAAAGAAGATCATTAACATGTGTTAAAATTCAATAGAAATTTATTATTATTTTGCTACAGGATACTTCCAAAAATTCCAAAATTGTGAACTAGTAAACCAATCCAAATAATTCAATGATGAATATGACTTTGCAAAGTTGTTGTAAGGATGTTTATGCTTGTAGCCTTATAAATGACCTGAAAAACCCACTTATTTCAATCATTTAACCAATCATAACTATAGCAAATGAACCATGAATATTAAGTGCACAAATAGGAAATGCAAGTGAACAAAACATTCAAAGAAGATAAAGAAATTCTACAACAAGGCTTGAAAGTAAAGTTGTTAAATGCCAACATTTATTCACAAGAAGACTTAGAAATACATTCCCATAGATGCTAATTCAAATTGATACTTATACAAATTGGTATGGAAACATCCTTCTTAAAATGAGGCAGTTTTCCCCTTGAAAATCCCTCAAAAAGTGGATACGGTTCCCAACAATAGGAATCTTCATTAAACACTGAGTTTTGGCTTCTCCTGTAGTAGGGAATAGATCCCTAGATTTTCTCAATCAATGGAGCTATAATATAATATTTCAATCATTTCATGATATTTTATTCATTTATTTTTCCATCTTATGGCATCTTGTGGAAGGGAGCAAGTCCCTAAATTGTCTCATCTTCCAAATCTTCGAAATATGTCCAATATTCTCACAATATTCTATAAAATCATTAGAGAAATTTCAGTCTAAAATTTCCCATGAAATTTTCATGTAATTTCCATATCATAATATGTAAATCTATCAAAAACATTTAAATTTCAAAAGAGGTATATATAAATATTTTGGAGGGAAAAGAAGAACAACTATTTTTTTAATTGTATTTTTGGTTTATCTCCTTATAGGTTTACTCAAATTTCAAGTGTAGACCCTCGTATACTTTTGAGAGGACCCGCCTTGACAAAATTGAAGATACATTAAAAAAACATGTTCAACATGCATTTTTAATGGATCTTCAATTTTTATCAATGTGGATCTTCTCAAAAGTATGCATAATGGATACTCATTGTATGTGGAATTCAATTCTCAATCCAATGAGTGTCTACACTTGAAATTTGAATAAACCTATAATGAGATAAGCAAAAAATACAATTAAAAAAAAATAGTTTTCTTCTTTTCCCTCCAAAATGCATCTTTATTTTATTATTTTAATTATTATTATATATTTTTCCTTAGAGGTCACTTTTGGCTGAATTTTTTCTAATGCAAAATATTAAGCACATAATATGCAATTATCTCTAAACCTTCCTAAGAACTTATTAATCGAAGAAAACATTAATAAGTGTAGAATGAGAGATTTAATATAGCCTTAGATGGGCCTAAGAAAGGTTAGATGGGCCTTAGTTTGTATGTAATTTAGAGGCTCGTCACCCAATTTCAAAAAATCTTCTAAGCATTAGTTCATACGCCAACACATTTAGGGGATTTATTCCCATTTTCAACACAACAAAACAATAGTTTAGGACACAACGATTTAGCTACATGGTATACAAAAAGATTTTACCAAACATATTAGATAAATAACATTGAAAACAAATTTATTTCCTTCATGAGCAATACTTCTTCATAGCATTAAACATGGCCAAGGGGCTTCAAATCTAATACGAAAACCAAGCATCAAAAAATTCATAATCACAAAGCCCTACAGGCCCACATACAACATTCTATTTTGCACATATATTCAAGATTTATTTCTTAGCAACCTAAAGGTCTAAGTATTCCAATTTATTCCATAGAACAATCAAGGCATTTTCCAATTAATTTCATGTAGCAGTATTCATGTAAATATCAATATCTCATGCAACTACAACAAATATAGAGATCCATCGGAACCCACATACAACCCAAAAATCACCAAAACTTTGTAATTACAAGCACAAGGGACCTTTAGCAAGTATAATAGCTATGTCATGGAATTTCCTTAATACCATAGCAATATAACTAGATTCTAGACTAACCACACTCATCATGCAAATGACCATGTTTATTGGGAAGTTTATCTATATACACAAGAAAATACAAGCCTCACATCTTGAGAACGTTCATGCAACCCATTTCATTATAAATACATATAGGAATCACATTCCTTCATTATCAGTGCTACTACATATTAGGAAACCAATCATGTTGTTGTATATGACTCATGAGACCGCCCATAAACATTATTACAATAAGGAACTATCCCAACTCATAGAAAATGTCCAAAACAAATAAACCAACAAATTTATTCTACTTTTATCCAAACCATCAGCCATGAAGACATCAAACAACTTGCAACTAAGTTAGAAGGTTGTAATTACATAGCTTAGGTGTCTCACATTCACCATATGTATACTATATAGTTGGCTAATCATAACTATGTAATAAATTAGATATGTATATATGTATGTATGCACACAGATATAGAGATAAACACTTATCTGAAGGTATTAAATTAGCTGGAAACTAAAGGTGGGACTTCAATTTTCCACCCAACCATAGACTAATTGCAGCTAGTATTTCTTGCAGTTTTCACCCCCAATCCAAATCCAAAATTCAAGGGGATTTATTCAAGTATTATTCAAAAAGAAGCCATGCTCATAAGTTTGGATCCTTGCCAAAAAATCTAATTTTATCCTCAAACTTCTCCAAGCTTGGACACACCAACCCATAGCTTCAGCAAAACAATGCAGGGAACTCCATTCCCTCAGCCTTGGTAGGTTATACCATCCTACAACATGTACTAAATTTTGGCTTAGCTTCTTCCTGCCAAAATAGAATTTTGTGCTCCCTCTAACTTTTTCCATCTCATTCCTTCCTTGAACCAACCGCTCCTTGTTGTTTGAGTCCCTATTTCTCCTTTGTGCGAGATTTTTCGTTTTCCCCCAATCAGTCTCCTTCCAGGAGGTATGGAAAATGTGGGTGTTTTCTTGAGAATCTATTTTTCTAGTTGTTACATGGGCGTGATTTTGGTCTCCACCAGCTATCACCACTCAACTCCATCCCCCCCCCAGATCATGGATCCATGTCCCACTCTTCAAACCATCAATTAAATTTACATACATTAATAATCAAAGTCCAATTACATTACAAAATTAGGGGGAATATACCAAGGGTGTTACAAAACCACCCCCCTTAAGGGAAACACCATCCTCAGTGTTCTAGAAATCCAAAACCAAAAACTAAGCTTTATAAACAACCCTTACATCCACTTATTCAGCAAAAAAACATGGTTAACACATCCTTATTTGCTCATCCATCTCCCACATGGATTTATTCGACATGTTGTGCTTCAACCACACCTTGATATGCTTAATTACTTGAATCTAGAGTGTGATATGCCTCTAATGTCCAACCATGTCATCCAGTGTTTATAAGGCTCTTTCAGGAAACAAGTTCAGCTCATAGCTTCCTGGGACACACCCAATGTATGATTGAACCCATTGAGTATGCTCATGACCTTTTTGAAATCAATTTGTTTCAGTTTTCTCTTCCTTGTAGTCACACACCTTCCAAGTTCGAACATCTCCTTCTTTACTTCCCAATCCCTTGGGTGATCCATCCTTTGGAAAGGCTTCCTCGCACATCAAGAGTCTTCATAGCCAAGACATATTTTATTATTGCTTTAATAACATAGCCAAATAAGTTATCACATCTCACTAGTGAAATCGATTCATATCATAGGCTTCCCATTTCATGATAATGGCCTATTTCTTGAGGTCTTCAATTCTATTGTATCAATTTTATGTACTCTTACATTATCAGACTAGCATTGCTTGTACTTAGCCTCATAAATTAAGCTAAATATTTTAGGAATTCACCTACATCAAAAATGCATGATTCTTATGAGATCAATCATAAAAAATTTAAATCAATATAAAACATACTTTCATCAATAGATATATCTGTGAGGTTAACCTTGGATTTTTTTTAATCAATTCAGATCACAACATAATCATATTCAAACATAAATCAAGTCATTCAAATCAACACTTGAAACCAAATTAAATCATAATATTATCATAAATTTCCTTAAACTAATAATTAATACTTATCTTTGTGGTTTTCTCTTTGTTCCTACACTAAGTGGTTTATCAGTCGAAGCAAGCGCTTAGTGTTGTATATTCTCCATGGCTTTTCCTTTACTAAATAACTCTATCTTTATCGATCCTAACTCACTAAGCATCTTACAGCTAAACAAGCACTCAGTGGCAATGGAAAATATATTACTCCACGTTGTCTTTTCATATAGGTCTAAATATGCCCCCTCCCCCCACCCCCTTACTTGCTTCTCAATGAGTGTCGGAACTACCATAAAGTTGTCTTCTGTCAATGGGAACAATATTTACCACCACACCTCCAATATCATCATGCCTCCTAGGCTCATGCAAACCCTATTCTCTAAGAATTCTACCTATCCCCAATATCGTCACGACTCCATTAAGGAAAGTGTCATTGTTCGGAAAGTATATAAGTGGCTAGCTAGAAATTTGCTGGTGGTAATAGTTGAACTATATGTGCCTCAATATTTGACTAAGGAATCCAGTTAGTAGTCAGTGTATTCATTGATACCACAATCAACATTTCTTGGTTTTAAACATAATATAAATATGGCCACATAAATGTCATATTCACATGATGATAATAATAATTAATAGTAGGAATTCTCACTTGCCCAATGGATCCCCCACATGACAAGGGATCTCATTAGATAACCTCATCATGTTATTCCAAATATGCCATTCATTAATTTATCAAGAAAATTTATGAGCACTAACCAATCATTCTTCCACAATAATGATTCCTAACAATAATTTGTCAAATGAAATGGCATAGAGTATATATTCATTTCATCATAAACATATTCATGAAATACAACACAGTCATGGTGTTATGTTTAGAAAACCTCATGTTATGCATGCAAAGCATGCATTAATTTTAAAAAGCAATTTTAATTTTAGCCAAAGGAATTATCACCCAATTCCCTTCTTTAGCCTTTTTTCCCTACTACCATTACCTGTGCTTTAAACTAGCATTTTTTTGTTGCAATATTCATCAATTTATTTATCTCACTATGTCCTCGTCCATGCTATTAATATGCTATCAAGTTTCATCCTTTATTATTTTTTTGATATCGCACAATGTCATTATGCCTTACATATCTCAGCCATGTTGCATTAAAGTTTAGGAAAACTTCCCTCTTATGTTATCTCCATAGTTATCATGCCACTATCATTTTATTCATGTGGACTCAATCAGACCCATCTCAATTGTTTTGTCATTTTCTTCCACCCCCCCCCCCCCCCCCACCCCGCAACCCAACTACCATTTATCTTATGCACATGGTTTTAACCAAGGTCCTTAACTTCTAGTTTGGATTTTACTTGTGTTCTTCTCCATAGCTCCCTTTTCCTTCTTTTCCACACCTAACAAGCCAACCAAGACAAAAACACAAAAGGAAAGAAGAAAGAAGAAACAAAGAATAATGAAAATATCATAACATGAATACATAATATCAACACAAGGTAGCATGGTCATGCTTAAAGTCAACAATCAAAACAATAAACATAAAATAAAAAATAAAAGCATGAAGCCAACAATAACAACAAAAACATGAAAAATGTTCCATCATTCCTTGTCCCACAACAACTCAATTTTGTGAGTTTTGGTGTTCAATAAATTCATATATGAACAAAATTTTAGACATAATCCTTTCTAAGTCCTCTAGCAGCCTCAAAATTTCAAAATCCCCCTAAATAGTTCAAGAAGGAACCTTTTCAGTATTTCAAAGAGCTCGAGGGGATGATACCTTATCTTTCTTCCTCTTTGAGTCACTTCCTTTAGCATTGTTGGTTGTTGGTTCATATGCTTGGAGTTCACATGAATTATTCTTCCTTTTTGCAGTATGTTGATATAGTCTCTTCTTGGTTGTTCCTATCCATAGTACCAACATGAAACTGGTTTTATTTCCTATGAAGCCTTTCGAGGTTTCTTTCTAGCCTTGTCAGCATGACATTCTTCTATATCTTGAGAGTTCGATGCATATTACAATAGCCCTTGCATGTATGAAATATTATGTAGTAGCATTATGTTTAGCCTTGCCTGCTCTTATTGTCTTCTAATGATAATTTTATTCTCTACCTTGCAACTCTTCAGCTCATCCTTCAACCTCCTGATCATTCTATCGAGGGAAATTTTCCTTTCCTGTTAATGGTGGGCTTGGTCCATGTTATGATGTACCTCACTATTGTCCATACCTTTATTTCTCGATGTAATTATTTATTTTTATGTGTGCATTGCACACCACAATTGTTAGTCTTATTAGTACAATCAAATTCACCTTGCAATGCTAATAATATGCATGTTGATCTGAGCCATGATGATTTGTTGTTGTTAACGCATCTAGAAATCATGTTAGTCATATATCTATATAT
>APFE031570891.1:120892-141707 GCA_000404065.3 Pinus taeda
ATATCAAAATGAAATATCATTATGTCTGTGCTCATCCTAATCAGCAGAATTGAAATCAACATTTTACAAAATGCAGTAACCATAACATCTATAGGTTTAAAAGTCAATTAAGAACAAGCTACCATACCATAATATTCCATTCCTATCATTTCATAACCCCGATATTAGTACAAATTGTACAACATATCATCTTCAACCAGCACCCAAATGCACACAGGAGATAAACACTAAGAAGCATCACACTCTATTAAAAAGTGAAAAATCTTGATCTCCAGAGGTCCAATATGGCGCCTTTGCCTTTCATTTCATTTTTCCTAGAGCCCATCTAGCCCAAGTGTTTAACCTAGATGCTCTAATACCACTTTGTAACACACCCTTCCACCCCCTTAGATTATTACTAAGTAGTGGAAGGTGTTACATCAAGCTAAACTGATCTCCATGGTCTCGTTATGGAAATGGGGTCTCAAAATTTCATAGATTTCAAATTTCTAGAAATCAAAAACAAACATCACCATCAAGACTAGTTCATCAAGAGATTTTTGGCAATATAAATTTTATCGAAATCTGACTTACAAATCAAAATTTATGAGCTCTAAAAGTCCACCACTTAATACCTACCACTTAGGAAAGTTTTTTCCACGTGGCACCCACATATTTCCATGTCACCTCTGAGCATTAGCACACCCACATGGCACCCACATGGCACCCACATGGTGTCCAAGAGATACTTGGGTCATTCGATCACTCAACCATTCGACCCTTTCATTATACCTACACATGGAAACAGGATGAACTTCTAAACCCCTTGAACTTGATCCATAAAAGTCATCTGGTTTGTTCAGGCCCTCAGCCATCTAGCCCAGTCAGGCCACTTCTTATAAGATTCTCCTTTATTTTCCTAAACTCCCCGAGTTGTCTGGGTCCAAACCCCCGAACTAATATATGGCACATGCTGATTTGAGTTTGGACCAACATTTGGTCCTTCTCTCCTCCCAAATTCCCCAAGCACATCTAACCGCTTGAATGCCCCGATCCAGTCTGACTGATGATAATAATTGAATATATAGAGTTCTAAGGATTTTCCCTGGACTCCCAAATCTGTTTTGTCTTAAGCCACATTTAACAATAACAAAGGATATCCTCAATTCCAGAAACTCTTCTAAGCATCAGTTCATACACCAACACATTAATATGGGATTTACTCCCAATTTAAAAGTAGCATTTTCAACACAATAAAACAATGGTTTAGAACATAGCAATTTATCTACACACTATACATAGTGATTTAAGTGAACACATTAGATACACGTTGATTAAAACAAATTTATTTCCTGCATGAGCAACACTTCTTCACAATATTAAACAGGACCACTAGCCTTTGAATTTGTAGGAAAAATAAGCATCAAAACAATTGAAATCATAGATCCCTATAGGCCAACATGCACCATACTATTGTACACATACAATCATGACTTTTTTCTTAGTAGCCTCAAGGTAGGATTCCAATTTATTCCACAAAACAATCAAGGCATTTTCCAATTAATTTCATGTAGTAGTATTCATTTAAATACTCTATTCATGCAACCACAACGAATATGGAGATACATGGAAATTCACATACATCCCTTATAACAACAAACCTTTGTAATTACTAGCACAAGGGACCTTTCGCAAGAATAACAGTTGTGTCATGGAATTTCCTTGATACCATTGTAGTCTAACAAGGTTCTTTATTGACCACACTAATCATGCAAATGAAACCATTTATTGGGAAGTATATCTACATACACATGAAACTACAAGTCTCGCATATTGAGAACATTCATTGTAAATACATATAGGAATCACATTCCCTTATTATTAGTGCTACCGAATATTAAGAAACCAAGCATGCTCATGTATATGATTCATGAGACCACCCATAAACATTATTACAATAGAGAATTATACCAACTCATAGAAATGCCTGAAACAAATAGACCAACAAATTTATTCTACTTATGTCCAGACCATCAACAATTAACACATCAAGCAACTTGCAACTAAGTTGGAAGGTTACAATTATGTCATAGCTTAGGCATCTTACATTCACCATACATAAACTAGATAGTTGGTCAATCATAACTATATAATAAATTAGACATTCTTACAAGAATGTTATAGGAATACTAACTTATTTACTCACAATACAAGTGCCTATCTAGTATCATGCCTCATCCCATAGATAACTACAAATATTGTAACCTCGTAACTCAATCCATCTTACATAGATATCATGAGGTTATTCATTATACTTTCATAGCATTGTGTGTGTGTGTGTGTGTGTGTGTGTGTGTGTGTGTGTAGATATAGAGATAAGCACTTATCTGAAGGTATTAAATCAGCTAGCAATTAAAGGTGGGAATTCAATTTTCCACCCAAACATAGACTAAAAGCAACCAGTATTTCTTGTAGTTATCACCCCCAAGCCAGATCCATGATCCAAGGGAATTTCTTCAAGCAATATTCAACAGGAACCACACTCATAAGTTTGGATCCTTGGCCAAAAATCCTATTCTATCCTAAAACTTCTCCAATCTTGGACACACCATCCCATAGATTTAGAAAACAAATGCAAGGAACTCCATTCCCTGAAACTCAGTAGGCTATAACAGTGCTCAAAATGCACTTAAGTTTGGCTCATCTTCTTACTTCCAAAATAAAATTTAGTTCTCCCTCCAACTTATTCCATCACATTTCATTCCTTGAACCAACTACTCCCTTATTATTCGAGTCCATGTTTGTCCTTTTTGCAATATTGTTCATTCCCCCAATCACTCTCCTTCTAGGAGGTATGGAAAATGTGGGTGTTTTCTTTATAATTTATTTTTCCAACTGTTACATGGGTGTTATTTTTCCTCCACCAACCATTACCACTCAACTCCATCCCCTCTGTGACACAGGTATGTTCCCTCTGCGAACAGAGGCAACCCCTCTAACCCTAGAGTGGGTTTAGTCATTACACAGACAATACCAAAGAAAATTTCTTTAGAAAGTTGGTGTTATGAAGACCTACCTTCAATCCAACGTTTGATTAAGTCCTCGTCATGTTGCTCCAGCTCTCTATTCTTCTAATCGTTCATACCTGAAAACAACATGTAGAGAAACACCACAAACGCAAATAGAAAACAGCCAAACAATCTACTTGAAGAGTCAAGGAACCTCAAGCTATCGACATATAATTTAATACACGATATAGGAAACAAACTATTTATTTGTATTAATATAAATCAAAGTAAAACTTACAAATGATCCTTGACATCGTAAGCCTCCTTGAAGGGTCTTGTCGGTATGTCTCCATAAGCATTTACTTGTGAACCATATCCCAAGGGAACATATGACTCTCTCTTTTGTCCAAAAGGGTTGATACTAGAAAGCTCTCAAGCCAACTCTACTCAAGCATTTCTCAAATCAAAATACAAATGAGGCTACTTCCACACTCCAATAACACTCTCTACCTCTACTACTCTCTTAGAAACTTGAAACTATCAAATTACATCTAGCTATCATTCCATTACATCGAAGCTAGCTGATGTTATTCATGGAGGAGATATTTATAGGAGGGAGAAGTCCCATAAGAGAAGGAAGGAAGAGCTTATCTCTTAGGGAGGTTGCACAAAAGGTGGAACAACTATCCCATAGGAGAAATGCGAGCTCAATTGACCCAACAACCAGCCCTAGGATCGCCCATGAAGCAATTTCATCTAGAAGTTTTGATGAGTTGTTGAAAAACTTGCCAAATCTGGATCGTCGTGGGTGCAACATAGGGACAGAGTGAAGACTTCGCTAGGGATAGTGTTAACTTGTCAATCTTTGCGAGGAGGATAACTTCTGACCCACAACGACCCAGAAACTTAGGGAAAAAGGATCTTCTTTAGGGATAATGAAATGAAACACTCTTCCTGAGAGGAAGGTAATGACACATAATTGGCAACATGACACAGCACAGATTTCGGTAACATGGACTAGCAGTATCCGAGATCAGGGAATGTAGAGTCGGTGACAAATTACTATGTAAGATGCCCCCTAAAGCATGAAGGCCGAGAGAGTGGGAGGGGTGAAATTCTTTACGAATCCATAACCGAAATAGAACGTCCTCACAGAGAACTTGCAGACACAAGTACAACTAATATCTCTGATACATGAGTACATAGTGAAAGGAAATACATGTGCATAAGACATGGGTACAGCCATCCAGAAGATAAATACAAATGGTATGTGGTATGCGTGCAGCCATCCAATCAGAAATACCACAAAAATGACTCAAGTATGGTCGCAACCATCCAATCAAAAGAGCCATGTATAAATCAATCCACATAACCTGGACTTGTGTAATCTAAGCCCGGGGTCTTAAATCCCAACCTAACCACTGTATAATTTCTAATATGTAAATAGATGTGTTGAAGTCCAGTACACTAGAAAATCACTTGATTACCAGCCAATGATGTGAACCGTTCACAAGCGCAAGAGATACCACCAGTAATGTCAATGGTTCTTAAGGTACTGCTAGTACAATCCACAAAGTGTGAAAAAATGATCTGGAGTCAAACACTTGTGAAATCACCTAATCGAAGACCAATTATGCAAGCTTTTCATCAAGTGCAAAGAACTCTCCATTGAGGCATGCAAGCTCCAAGGTACCAGAAAGAAGTGTCTAGGTCAACTTCCCAGATAATGAGCTGAAGTCGACAGGAAGCGACCAGTTGAAGGAGGAACATAATGTTTCCCACATCATCGATGTGAGACAAAGGAACAAGATGATTATGATTGAGACAGAGAATTTGAGGGAGGTGTGTACAGCTACAAACTGCAGAAGGATTAAGCTCTTGGACATATCGGCGACACGACTCTGGAATTTGGCAGCATTTTGGTACCAAGGGATCAAAGGTCGTGATGATGCAGTAGGGATCAGATGGAATGAGGCAAAATGAATAAACTAAAACCCAGAAGGCCAATGGTAAAATGAGGATATCCCAACCCAGCACGAAGCAGAAAAAGTATCGATGTCCAAGAGCAACAAGCTGCCATAATAACTAATGCAATCAACAGAATGTTTCCAAATTTTCCCCCTCCATTTCTAGAGAGTACCCTAATTATTTTTGAAAGACAAGCTTGAAGGGGATAACATATGCTTGTAAATTTCATCCTTCGGATGAATTCGACCTAGTGAGTTTTAACGAGCCCCAGGAAGGAGAAGCTCAATCTCGTCATCGTGACAAGTCCAATGTCGTCAGGGTTTAACGAGTCCGACATAGGTAAAACTCAGAGCATTTTTCATGTTTAGAGAGTTTGAAAAATACACGGAAAAGAAAACTCCAAAGGTCCCTTTTCGTAAATTTGTCCTTCAAACCTAAAAAGGTAGAAAATAATATCCAAGGGAACCTATTGACCATGAAAGATCAACGTATACCTTTTTCATAATAATCTATCCCAACCTGAAAAAGGGGTAAACGTATACTAGGTAGATGGCGCTTCGCAGCCTTTAATGAGTTCAATTTGACAAGAGCTCAGTGATCTTTTCATGTTTCAAGAGTCAGAAAAGAGCTCAAAGATGACTCCAAGAGGGAATTTTTCATGTTTTACCGAGCCTGAAAAAGTATAAAATACAACTCGCAGGGTAGTCACCAGGGTTTGCAAAACCTATTGCTGCACAAAAACAAGTGTAAGATCCATTTTTGATATAAAAATACGTGAAATAGTCAAAAACCCTAATTTACAAACCTAATTTGACCAAAAAGGCTTATAAAAGAGTCATTTGGTAAAAAAACAAATTACTTTTCACCATTTTACCTCAGAGCTAAAATTTTACCCTCGTGCATTTGAAATTTCAACAGTCAACTAGAAAAATATCAACAGCCTGTCAGCAAATTCGTCGAGTCTAGGTAAGCTCTAATCATTTTCCTGCATTTTTTCATAGATAATATGTCATTTTTTATGGTTTGAGCCACCTCTAAGGAAGGTTTTACGGTCGACAAATGCACAGTAGTCGTTGTGAGTTGCCAACTTGGGACCGCGACGACCCAAAATCTTCCACGAGGAGAAAATGAGGTCTTCACAACTATACACGAAAAAGTCGCGAAGATCCTGATTTTTCTCAACGAGCGATTTTGTCTCGGTGCACCTGTTCGAAAAATAGGCGCACCGAGCACTGATTCTTAACAATTCTCAAAATTAAAGCCATTTCTTTGGATTTTAAATGCAAACAAATTATTTATAATCCTTGATGTGTATGTGTAAGAAGAAAAATGGTTATTGAGTGGAAAGAACGAGAGCATACTGGTAATCATGAACTAGCCATGGGAGACCAAGACTGTCTGGAGGTGCTCCGAAACTATGGTCTGCTAAACATTTTCGTGGTGCCTGGTCTGAGGGCACAACCGGACTTACTCCAATATCTGAGTGGAGCATGGAATCCGAATGAGGCTAATTTCATTATCCGAGGGCAAGAGTTGGAGATTAAGGTAGCAAACATCTATTTCTTGACATGTTTGTCTCGGAGGGGGGAAAAGGCCCCGCATGACTGTGGCTCAGATCGTTGGAGAAACTGTGGACATGATGATGGGAAGGATGTGTCCAGAGGTAGAGAAGTCAGACAAGGGCAGAAATCTCAAGATTGCTACAATCAGAGACTTGTCTCTTCGTGTCCTTCTCTCGATCATTACTAGAGCAGCTGGCTCACAGGCCCCTCATGAGGCCACCAAAACCCAACTTCAGCTAGCCGCCGACTGTATCGATCCCATTGTCTTCAACTAGTTTGAGGCCGTGGCTGATAACATGAAATGGCAATTAAAAAAGTGCCACCAAGTGGATGTAAAACAGTTCGGGTATGGGTCCATCCTGGTATCATTCATCCTTGAGTGCCTTCCTATCTTTTAAAGACAAGAAGTAGTTGTAGCATGGTCGACTCCGCGAGAGCCGAGGATGACTCGATGGGCACTGCTGATGCCCAGAGGAGGCAGGGGTCAGCATATGTCCTAGAGACCCACGTTTTTCCAGTGGTTAGACCACTAGCTTGTCATTGTTAAGGATTGGGCATACACTGGGCTATATTTTAGAGGCGATCCAGAGTTAGTACTTCCCCCTGGGGAACACTGGGACCACAGAGGTAACAAATTTTAATTTTAAATATTTTGTAATTTTTTATCATTTTTTATATATGTTCTGATCACCATGTTTCAATATGGCAGATCTTGGGCCAAAAAGGTCTGCAAAATTGTCTCCAATTGCTCAGAGAGTTGAGTGGGAGTTTGAGATTCCTCCTCCTAGTGGAGGCATAGAGGATGAGATTGCTCGAGACCTGGAGCGATTAATAGAGGTAATCCTTGACTATGAAAGATTTGAGGATGTCCCTCAATACTACCAATGACACACAGTAGGGGTGTCGGGCAGGATTCACCGACTTCTCAGACGTGTGGTCTGAGCAATCGTGTGCTACAGAGAGCACCACGCAGATTAGACTCCTAGGTTTAATTTCTGCCATTTTTGAAAGACATCTTGTCTTGTGATGTAACCGAACACATATTTTTTTAGCACTGTGATGTACAACACTGATATACATATATATATACCTATGTTTTTTTCTATATGACTTATTATGTCTTTAATGATTTACCTTAATAAATGTTGCAAATGTCTATCTAATACATGATTTTCCAATGCATCAGTTAATGTATTTAGTCTTCTAGGAATGTGTCGATATGTAATATAATCAAAATTCCTTTCCAGTAAATGAAAACGTAAATACAACCTTAAAATTTGAGGATTTCTGACGGAATAACACTCGTTGAGTTCAAGAACAAGTTGGGAGTCTAGATTCACAATCGATGCACGAATATTGAGGACAACAGCCTCAATCAGTAATTCAATGATGGCACTATAGTCAGCAACATTGTTTGTGGTACATCCTAGACAAACACCTTGAAGATCCACCAACTCACTGTGAGGATCGTAGATAACCCATACCGTGAAGGAAGTATTCCAGATACTGCAATAGGCACCATCAAAAAAATCGACATAAGGTGCGACAGACGTCTACATAAGAAGCAAAAAGGACACAATAAGCAGCAAACGCTCACACACCAAGCCAAACACGTACAAATGAAAAACACACTTATGTACACAACAAGGCATGAAAGACTCATGCATAGTATTTCTTAAGATGAAGCCCACTCTGGGGCTTATATAAAGGGTTTCCTTCGTAATAAATTAATGCATAAGCCCCTTTTTGCAACACACATTTGACAATATAGGGGCCATGCCACAGGGGTTCGAATTTGCCTGCCCCTAGCTTGTCATTAGCTTGAACACACAGCAAGACTAAATCTCCCTCCGTGAAGGAACGTGAGTTGACTGTCTAATCAAAGTGAGTTTTGACTCTCTTCTTTTGTGCTTCAATGACTAAAGAAGCAAGTCGACAAGTCTCGTCAAGCCGTTCTAGATAAAGAAGGAGTTCTTCCACCGGAGTAGTATTCGGGAGCAATTCGACAGCTAATTTGAGAGAAGGGATTTCGCATTCAATTGGGATGGTAGCTTCTAGACCATAAACAAGTTGAAATGGTGTGAATCTGGTCGCATCCTTAACCAAGCTGTGGTAGGCCCATAGGGTGGAAAACAACATCAAATGACAGTTGGACTTGTGCATTCCAGTGGTATGTTGAAGCATGGTAACCAATACTTTGTTTACTGCTTTGACTTGGCCATTGGCCTTAGGGTAATAATGCTTCAAACTATCGTGATGCAAGCCTAACTAGGTTGTTAACTCAGTCATCATATAACCATGGAAATGGGAACCATGATTAGTGACTATAGCCTGAGGGACTCCGAACTAGGTAATCACATGATTGAATAGGAATTACACAATTGTCTTATCGTCGTTAGACAATGTAGGCATTACTTCGGCCCATAATCAACAGCAACGATGTACCCATGCCCCCCGACCAAGCGAGGGTTACAGGTCATAAAATTAATGCCCCATTTAGCAAAAGGGTTGACGGTAATGACAGGATGCAAAAGGGAAGGGGGCACATGCATCTTCCGCTAGTAAATTTGACATGCATGACAAGAACGAACAGCTAGAATGAAATCCTTGAAAATGGAGGGCCAAAAGTAACCAGCATGAAGAATTTTTTGGGTAGTAGCATAACCAGAAATATTACCACCACAGGCGCTAGAGTGGCAGTCATTCAAGACTCTTTCAGCTTCCTTGAAAATCAGACAACGACGGAGAACTGAATCAATGCCGAGATGGTATAAAGTGTCTCCAACAATATGTTAGGGCTGAGAATGGTGGTGAATGCATCGTCGAGCATCCTTAGACAAATCAAGGTAGAATGAAGATGTCTGGAGGTAAATAATAATGTCACTGTACCATGGATCGAGGGTACTGATCAAGAAAAGTGTGTCATCCAGAATGTGGTCTTCTATCCGAGAGGGAGCGGAAGCAGATGGTAATGAGCAAATCAACTCAGCGAAGACCAATGACTTCTTAGACTTGGTAGTGGTAAACTCCAAATCAAACTCCTGAAGGATAACAACCCATTTCAAGTATTTTCCCCCTAGCAATTGACGTGACAGAATATATGTCATCGGGTTGCAATCTGAAATCACGGTCATCGTGCGCAACAAAATATAATGACAAAAGCGTTGGACATCTTGAATAGCTACCAAGGCAAGCTTCTCAACGTAAGCATAATAAGTCTCGGTGTTAAGAAGGTTGTGGCTAAGATAATAGATGATGTGCTCGGAACCATCGTCGTTGTCTTGAACCAAAACCATACCAATAGTACTATCAGCAGCAGCGAGATAAAGTGAATAATCACGATGATAGTCAGGTGGACACAACAAGGGAGAAAAAACAAGAAGCATCTTGAGTTGCTCGAATGACCTTTGGGTGATTTCATCCCAAATAAATGGAGTGTCATGCTTAAGGAGACGCGTGTAACCTTTAGCAATCTCAGCGTAGTTAGGGATAAAACGACATGGGAAATTGGCCTTCCCCTGCAAACTCTACAACTGATGTAAAGAAGCAGGAGGTGGGAGATTCAGAATAGCTTTGACCTTGAGCGGATCAGGACAAATGCCCTCTTTAGAAACGAAAACCCCAAGAAGTTTGTCGGATTTGATGCAGAAGACACACTTATGTGGATTGAGACAAATACGGTAATGTCTACAGTGAAGAAAAATCTGGCAGAGGTGGTTCAGATGGTTAGTGCATTTAGATGAATGAGCTAGAAGATCATCCAGAAATGGCTGAACAATGTGTCGGATGTCATGAAAAGCATAGGGCATTTCTCGCTGGAATGTGGCACTAGATTCTTCAGGCCAAAAGGGAGTTTTCTGTAAGCAAAAGTACCCCACGGATAGATGAAGGTGGTTTTGTGTTGATCGGTAGGTGAAATATTGATCTGGTTGTAACCAGAAAAGTGATCCATAAAAGAGAATATCTCACTCCCAGCACAGTCGTCGATAAGATGGTCAATAAAGGGAGTAGGATAGTTATCTTTCAGACATGCACGATTGATGTAACGATAATCAACACAAACCTTGATAGTGCCTTGCTTTTTGGTCATAGGGACAATGTTAGATACCCAGTCTATCAGTGGGATAGGATAAATAAATCCTACCTTGAGAACCTTTTCAACTTCTCCTTTAATGGCCGTGATTTTTTCTCGGGTGCACGAGGCGTAAACATTGTCGAACTGGCTTTACACTAGGGTACGTGGGTATCTCGTGTACCACAATACTTGGATCAATATTGGGTATTTCTTCATATGACCAGGTGAACACGTCATGGAACTCTCGGAAAAGGTTGGTCTAAAGCTGGATCTCCTCAGGAGAACAAGTAACTCTAATGTGAATGTTTTCAACAATCCCTGGTTTAACAGAGATGTTAATGGGCATGGTTTGTGTAATATTCCCCATATTCCCCTCAGAAAAAACCTCATGAGTCAAGATAGGCATCTAAAGTGGTTGGGAAGGACCACAGGAAGCAAACTTACCTAGATAAGCAGTCATGGCCCCATGGCTTGGGAGAAACGAGGAACGATGGTGATGATCGAACCAAGGAGGATCCTCAAAAGACATAGTCTCAAGAATTGCCTCATTGGAAGGAAATGTCTCTTGTAATGGATCTAGAGAAACAATGTCTCCAAGCCAAGGGGATTACACATACGTGTTGAGAGATCTACTCGAAGGAGAAGAATCAAAAGATGAAACCAAAGACAAAACGATTTCAACATAGTTGAGCTCGGCAAGGCTCAACTGCATAACTGCACCCCATGAATCCACCTGATCGGTGAGGGGAATCACCCAGGGATCAGGATTGATAGAGATCATATTAACCAAGGTGACATTAGGAGGTGGGAGTGAAAAAACACCCATAATGGTAGGATATTTAAAGGGTCTAGCACCCACACTCTCATAGGGAATACTAGTATGCTCCATAAACATAACATTGCCATCTAAGGAAGAGGAAGTGAAGGACAATTGGTCGACTGTGATAATCTTCCCTTGATGAGGAAAACGAAGTACATGAAATAATGATGAAGCCACGACATGCATAGCGTACATCCAACTTCTCCCCAACAAAGGGTTGTAAGTCAAATTAGCGTCAACAACTTCGACTTTGACATCGACTGTCTTCCCAGCTTCCAGGGTGATAGGCAAGCGCGGGAGAATACCAAATGGATGAGAATCTCTTCCATCAAAGGCTTCCAAGGTATTAGGATATTGACTCAAAGACGGGAAGCTAATGGCCTTCCAACAAGCAACAAACATGACGCAAGTAGAGGTGCCCTCATCAATAACAGTACGATGAATATTCTTCGAGTTAATGATGACTTGAATGAGAAAAGTGATTTGATAAGGCAATCGCGGCACATGGTTTTCAAGATCAAATGTAATTAACTCCGAATCGGTTGGATCAATGCCACCAATGGTGGATAGCAGAGACTTCCATTGGGGGGGACAACTCTGGAGAACTTCCAAGGTGGACATAGCCAAAGGAGCTTGGGCTAAGTCTTCAACAATACTATAGTGTTGTGCGACACTAGCATTGGGGTTATAGGAAGATTTTCGGAGAAATCCCTTATTAGGAGGTCTAATGACAGACTCGGTGTTGGGTCATTCAATATGAAGAGGGCCAGAACTGGACGAAGGAACGTTAGAACGTACTTCAGGTTCCTTGCCGACAGACCGAGGATATTCTTTCAATCGAATACTCAAACGAATAGGGATAGTCCCAACCTTAAAAACTTGGGAGGCAAAAGTGGAAGAGGACTGAGATTGATTGACCACCATTTGAGTTTGTTGGGAGGGAAAAGGCTCTTTAAGTACAACAGGAGTTCCTCAAGTCCCCTTAAGCAAACAAGTAACTTCAGACCGTCTAGGACAGTCATTAGTGTAGTGATCCTCGTCACAGATAATACAAGGATACTTAGGTTTGCTTTTATGACCATCATCGGTAGGAGGCCTAGGGGGATCTTGCTTCGGTGGATCAGCCTTATTTTTACCTTTCCCCTTCTTCTTACCTTTCGAAGTTTTCTTTGGCATGGTGGACTGAACGGCATTGACTTCGGAGGTTTTGCCAGTATTAGATGCGGACTGAGAAGCATTTTCACTAGGAGTAGCAGGTTTTTGGTTCGCAGGAGTCATGGAAGACTTTCGAGAAGATTGAGCAACAAAACCAATAACATCGTTGATGGAAGGCATCGTCCGGGCTTTAGAAGTTTTAGGTCACGGAGCATCAGGAAAGACATCATAAAGTGTGCCAGATTGGGAATAAACCAAATCAAGATATTGAGTACACACGCAATAGCAATATCTCGAGCTATTGGACCAACAAAAGAGGTAGTAAACCAGTTAGTCAGAACCTGATCAGGGATCTAGAACTTAATCAAACAGCGTCGCCTTCTCCTTTCATGAATATGATCAGAGATATGAGTAGCCGTATCCTGTTTCAGAGAAGTAAGGAGATTTGTTCCCATTTCATAACGAATTGGTAACTGAAAATGGGTAAGAAATGCCATCGCAAGCGAATTGAAGTCTTGGAAAGTCCCATGAGTGAGCTCAATATACCATTTAGCAGCAAAACCAGTAAGAGTCCTTTGAAAAAGACGGAGCCAGATAGAATCATCAAGCCATGAGTTAGATAAGCACCAAAGGTGATAAGTCATAACATGCACTTGGGGATCCTCTCCAGATTTACTATTGAATTTAGGACAATCACCGGGAATCTTGGTCGAAACTAGTGGCCAATATGGATTATGAAGGATAGGGCCGTTCGTTAGCTTGGACACATCAGGCAATTCCAAAGTCACAAGAAAAGATATTGAGGGTTAAAGGACAACATAGGCCTTTGATAAGGGCCAACATTAGGGTTCCAACCAAAGCCTTATTTCCCCCATGGATTTGGTCCATAAGGATTTTGTCCATAAGGGTTATATTTGGGCGGATTAACACCATAACCTGGTTGTTGACCCAGATTTTGCCCGCCAACGAACCATTGGTTCCCAGCTTGACCAACAGGGGTAGCATATGGCTGCTGAAAATTCTGATAAGGATTAACCTGAGGTTTTTGATAATTCTGATACGGAGCACCCTGAGGTTGCACTTGGGGTTGTTGAGGTACTTGGAGACCAAATTATGGCTAAGGTCCAAATTGTGCCTGGAGCCCAGGTTGCATTTGATAAACAGATTAGGCTTGGAATCCAACTTGAGTTTGGGGACTGGGTTGAGCTTGGAGTCCAGCCTGAGTCTGGAAACCGGGTGGAGCTTGGGAACCAGCTGCCTGGTTGACTAAGAGTTGGATTGATTTGACCAGACTGATGTCCTTGTTGGAACTAAGGCTGACCCAACTAGCTAGAAGATTGGCCTTGGTGGAACTGAGGTTGACCTATTTGTCCAGAAAGTTGACCTTGCTGGATGATAGGTTGACCTTGCTGAAACTGAGGCTCTCCCACTTGACCAGAGGGTTGACCTCACTGGACAGCAGGTTGGCCTTGCTGAAACTGAGGCTATCCCACTTGACCAAACAGTTGACCTTGCCAGACAATAGGTTGGCCTTGCTAAAACTGAGGCTGTTCTACTTGATCAAAGGGTTGATGTTGCTAGGCAACAAGTTAGCCTTGCTGAAACTAAGGTTAACCTAGCTGCCCAAAAGGGTGACCTTGTTGGGCAACAGGTTGGCCTAGCTGGAATTGAGGTTGACCTGGCTAACCAGAAGGTTGCCCTAAATAAACAAAAGAGGCACCTGTGGAGGCCGAAGGTTGTCCCTGAAAGGGTTGTCCTTATAGGCCTGAAGGTTTCCCTTGAAACGGTTTCCCTTACAAACTTGAAGGTTGCCCTTGTAAAGGTTGTCCTTGCGAGCCATGATAGGTAGTATGATTCCAGGCAACTGAAAGCCGAACGTAATTCTCAATTAGGACTCCCAGAGGAAGTGACCTAGTGTGATAAATATGAGCTCCACAATGATCATAGTAGTACGGAGGATTATGCAGAATGGACAGCAGTTGAGAACCTAAAGGATTATGAGTTGGATTTTGGAGAGAAAACAGGTATTGCTCATATGACAATCCCACCGGAATGGAATACGAAGAGATTGGTACAGTACCCATAGGTTGACCGACTCCAGAAACCAAAGGTGAAGGACTACCACCAGCAGGCCCGGACGATATCCCAGTAATAGTAGTAATTACCAAAGATGTGGTAACCACACTAATAGAAGGAGCAGTGGATTCCACACACATGGTGGGCTTTGATGGAACGGACGTAACTGATGTAACCTGCGTCTGAGGTATGGAAGTCAGGGCTAACTGAGTATACATGAAAGGTCTAGAAGATGGAATGGTAGTACAAGACCACATAGAGCTCTAATGCAGAGAGGTAGAACCAAGTATGTCGGCCGAAGCGCGATAGCGAAGTGGCAACAACACATTTGGAGCAATGTGGAAAGGAAAACCTTCCGGTGGAAACTGAGGTTCCCCGGTCGACCCAAGGCTCTCTTGACTGCTAATAGGACTTGACTCATCCATGTCAGAAGTGGCCATCGAAATCAAAGCACCAAGAGGAGTAGACGGGAGATCTGCATCTAAAAATTCCCAAACGTTGGGAGGAGTCCAATGAAAAGTGTCCTCACCTGGAGCTTGAGAATCAAGAGGCTTAACACTTGGGACAATAGGAAGAGTACCAGTAACATATGATACCTCAGAAGAGACAAGAGAAAGGGGCTCTCTGTCACTTGGCAGAGACGATGGATTCGGTGAGTCCGCTAGGATGGCCTAGCTCAAAAGTCTGGGAGAAAAGATATAATCAATAGGGTTGCAAAAAATATTCCAAGATGTGATCACAAGGCGGCCAAGATTAATAGGTAAAATGTTATCGCGAACAAATAAATTTTACGACACTAGAACAAAACATTGCCTTTTCATGTTTAAAGAGTCGAGAAAAAAGGACTAAAGATGACTCTAGTCACCTTTGAAGTTTAATGAGCCTGAAAGGAAAAGTGCTCAGCTGATTCTTTTACTTTTAAAGAATCGAAAAAGGAATGAAAGTGACTGCTCTGGAATTCTAGGCAAGAGGTTTACCAGACAAATTGTAAAACTGCATATACACCTTGGTAATAAAATGAAAGAGAAATGACCAAGGACTTCTCATACGACAGTCAATCTTTCTAAATGTTGTGTTCAGTGCGTTACAACTCGTAAGGTGGTAGACTCGGCTTCCTATGGATAATAGGATGATAACCTAGTGGGGTCTCCCAATATATACGTGACAGTACAGGGAGCACAAATCCGTACTAGCATCTATTGTATCACAAAAGGAGGAATCACCCAACCTTAGTGAGAACAATAGGAAATAGGTTTAACGACACCAGAACACATCTCTAGCCTAGACCTCTAGATATGTGAGCATTAGGTTCCAATGCATTTTTAAGTTCATTCAATAAATTTTAACAATTAATCTTGAAATAAGTCTCGATTTCAAGGCCCTACCGAATGTATCTTTAACACTCCTAGAATGCAACTAGATGAGCAAAAAGACCATTTTTGTTGGATGAATAACTAGCTAAAGAAGAGTGAGAGGTTCAATGTATAACAGCTAAATGGCAAATAAGCAAACCAATCAAAGAAAAAGGAACACTTCTACCATCTACTCAAAATTGCAAGCAATCCAAGAAAGAATGAGAAATACACTTTTTGCTTTTCAATGTCTCAATCTCAAGAATCTACTAATTCAAAAATCATCTTTCAAAACTTAATACAAGATGAATGCATTTTTTTTATTTTCTTGAATAAATGATAAGCAACTACATGCACAAATGAATCAAAGACTCAAACTAAAGAAATAATCGTTTTTACAAAACTGGAAAACTATCTCATTGACTGGGAAGCAAAGCGATTTATGCCAAGCAAAGCGATTTATCTCATTGACTGGGAGACCAAACAAACAATACAAGGAAGTTCAGTGACCAAACACATACACCAATAAAGAGGATGACAAACAGAAAAATAGAAGAAGCCTCAAACAACGAGAGAGATTTTACCAAGTAGAGTCTAAAGATCTCAATGAAGGAGTGACCCAAGCAAACCAAGCAGTGGAGAAACCCTAGGGTATTTAGGTCACACGGTTCAAGAGAGAGGATTTGAAAAGACTTGAAAACCGAAATCAAAAAATCTTAACAATCAACACTTTTGAGACAACAAAGAGAAGCAAAACAAGCTCTGAGGAAAAAACACACTAGCCAATCAACCAAACAAACCTCAAAATTTGAAACTTACAGGAATCGTCGCAAGCAAAACACTAGCAACATGTACCGACAGCAAATCGTAGCACTTCCCTAACTAAGCACTTTGCGACGTCATCGCAAAAGTACATTAGTTAGCTATGGCGAGCCGATTTCAGCTCTCGATGTGACTGTTAGACAATTTATCCGCGTCATAAAGTAAAAGGTGCAACTCAGAAGTCAACACAGACACGACTACTTCGCGACTGTTAGGAACTAAACAGCAATGACCCAAAATCAAAAGCAAAAAATGAAAGTTTAACTAGAGCAGGGCCAGATCTATCACTCAGAAGGTTGGGAAGGCTATAGAAGTAGTCTAACAGCTTTCAGAATGAAGTCTACTACCCAAATGACAAGCAAGACAATAAACCAATAAAGCCAATCAACACAAAAGAGAAAAGACGAATCCCCAGTATGGTCGCCAACTTGTGACACAGGTATGTTTGCTCTGCGGACAGAGGAAACCCCTCTAGCCCTAGAGTGGGTCTAGTCCTCGTCATGTTGCTCTAGCTCTCTATTCTTCTAATCGTTCATACCTGAAAACAACATGTAGAGAAACACCACAAACGCAAATAGAAAACAACCAAACAATCTACTTGAAGAGTCAAGGAACCTCAAGCTATCGACATATAATTTAACGCACAATATAGTAAACAAGCTATTTATTTGTATTATAATAAATCAAAGTAAAACTTACAACCAAGCCTTGACATCGTAAGCCTCCTTGAAGGGTCCCCTTGGTATGTCTCTATAAGCATTTACTTGTGAACCGTCTCCCAAGGGAACATATGACTCTCTCTTCTGTCCAAAAGGGTTGATACTAGAAATCTCTCAAGCCAACTCTACTCAAGCATTTCTCAAATCGAAATACAAATGAGGGTACTTACACACTCCAAAAACACTCTCTACATCTACTCTTCTCTTAGAAACTTGAAACTATATCAAATTACATCTAGCTATCATTCCATTACATCCAAGCTAGTTGATGTTATCCATGGAGGAGATATTTATAGGAGGGAGAAGTCCCATAAGAGAAGGAAGAGCTTATCTCTTAGGGAGATTGAGAAAAAGGTGGAACAACTATCCCAGAGGAGAAAGGAGAGCTCAACTAACCCAACAACTAGCCCTAGGACCGCCCATGAAGCAATTTCATCTAGAAGTTTTGACGAGTTGTTGAAAAACTTGCCAAATCTGGATCATCGCAGGTGCAACATAGGGACAGAGCAAAGACTACGCTAGGGCTAGTGTTAACTTGTTAATATTCGCGAGGAGGATAACTTATGATGACCCAGAAACTTAGGGAAAAAGGGTCTTCTTCAGGGATAATGAAATGAGACACTCTTCCTGAGATTACAAGGAAGGTAATGACACATAATTGGCAATATGACATAGCACAGATATTGGTAACATGGACTGGTAGTATCCGGGATCAGGGAATGAAGAGTCAGTGACAAATTACTGTGTAAAACCCTCCCCCCCTCAGATCATGATTTCATGTCCCACTCTTTAGGCCATCAATTAAATTTACATTCATTAATAATTAGAGTACAATAACATTACAAAATCAGGGGGAGTATATCAGGGATGTTACAGTTATAATTAGAAGCATCTGAAGATCTAGGTTGAAAATATGGTTTATATATAGCACTCCAATAATATATAGGTCCACACTTCAATTAGTAAGTCACCATTTGAGACTTGTTTTGGATATTTGTCACCTTCACCTTTAGATGTATTATATAAAAAAAAATGAGTGAGGGAGGATCTCATAGGGATGGTTTATGAGAGGAAAAAATTGTTGAGAAGATCAAGCAAGTCCATTTACAAGTTTAAGTGGTTTTGAAGAAGTCTTGGGAGAAATAAAAGGCTAGGCATGATCTTCATGGCATGAAGAGGTCATTTAGAGTGGGGGAAAGATATGGTAATAGTTGAACAAGAAAAGGCTACAAGGCCCTAGTATGAAAATCAAGGCTCTACGATATGGTCCTTTTGAGATACTGATAAAAGTGGAAGATAATGTATATAGACTTGGTCTACCCCCATACATGCACATTTACTCAAAGGTGAATGTGAAAAATATTAAACTCTAAGAGCCTTCCATGTTGGAATGAGAAAATGAGTAGGTCCTCCTTCCATAGAGGGCATAGCTCTAGATGTTCAGGCAGAGTTGAAAAAGGATGTAATTTTGTAGAAGAGGCCCATAACTACAAGACAAGGGTAGAATGACATTTGGGAGGTTGGATTGAAAGGACAGCTTCCAAGCAAGGCTAAATAGTACTCCACAGAGAAGGTAGAGGGAAAATTTCCTCATCTCATTTATTAAAATATTTTAGGGACCAAAATCCTCCTACAATGGAGAGGTATGATCTGGATTGGATCATTATAGAATTTTTCATCCATATTGATGCTTTTGGAGTGGAAAATATGAAAGAATCAGCAGATAGAAGTAGTTTTATTGGTGCGATCCATTTTGGGGAATTGGGACCTAAAACCTTCCAGGGCTAGCTTGAGGCCTTAAATGACATTTTTTGGGGATAAAATTTTCTCGCTTAAGTGTTCAACCTTTTGAAATGTTTCTACACTTGAATACCTTTTCAATTGCCAAGAATTGCCTTAATCAATGTTTTGATGCAAAATATATGCCTCTTAGAAGTTGACCTCTTGTGGTTGACCACAATAATTAGAGAGAATGGCACACCAACCCCCTTTACTCATGGAAAAGGATCTAACCATGTGGGGACTATGAAGAAGACTCTAAAAGGTTACGTTATAACTCATGTTGAGATTTGAATGGGTCAAATCTAACCCCTACTTAGTTATCGGGCTATGTTACAACTAGGACACTAGGAGGAAAAGGGGTTCCATTCTATTTGCTTGCATTTTGTTCCATGATAGAGAAAGGTAGTTGTGTGGATATATATAGAGAGAGAGACAGCATTAAAAAATGGATTAATGGTATATAGTAGCTCATGAGCCACAAGTCTCAATCAACTGCATAGAGAGTTCCTTCTCCCTTAAACTTGCATCATTTCCATTCGAGAAAAAAGAGAGTAAAGCATCATCACCTTCTAGCTAGGTTTTCTCCAGTACGAGTTTCCTAGAGCATATCTTGGTGTTCATTGTGGTTGTGAGTGGTTTTATTTACCTATTCTCTATTTTCCACATATTATCTATTGCATGCATAAACAACAAACAATAATAACAAATTTGGAATTGAAAAGAAATAACGCTTCATAGTATATATTTCGTTTATTTTCACAAATCTATTATCATGAAATGTCCAAAGGAATATCCATGGCAGTTTATAAATCAAGGTTGGTGGATTATGTTATAAGTGTATTTTGAGCTTGGGGTTGGATGTCGATCCTATTGTGGAGAGAGAGTATTATCAAGTCTAGTTTCAATATTATGTTTGGGAAAAGATTAGAAGAGGTATAAAGAATATGGAGAACCATGAGATATAGGTCTTACAAAAGCATATTCTATAACTCCAATTATAGTATAATCAATTGGCCATGAGTTTAACTACAGCCATGGAGATCCTAGAAGACCAATGATCGTCACTCTAAGAATAGAAGATGAACTTGGAAGTTTGTGAGGGAAATTGGAGGAGATCCAGTGTGAACTAGCTTCAATTCAACAATGCCCTCTCCCTTCGGGAAATTTAGTTGTGAAGTTAACTTGTTGGTTCCATATTTAAGCATTGCACTCTCTCCACATACACCATAAAAATCCCATATTGCAAAAGTTTTATTCTAGTGCATGTTAAAGTATGTCTAATTTAAGGGTTTATTATCAGGTATATACAGTGAAAATATGTAATTTAGTGAACTTCTTCTTCAACCCACTCTATTTAGATCTCAAACTTAAAAGAGAAAAAAAAAATTCCTCTTCTCAATTCAAAACTTTTATAATTTTATTATAGCATTATAATCTTAATCATAAACTTTCATTACCCTACAAAATTGTTACCTATTTTATTAAAAATATGTTATA
>APFE031570891.1:141776-167031 GCA_000404065.3 Pinus taeda
CAAAAAAAAATCATAAATAAAAACAAAAATAATTTAAAAATCACGCTAACCATTCTTTATTTAAAAATAAATAAATATGATATATCAACCTAACTATTTTGGTATGATGGAACCTATGTCACACCATTCTTTATTTAAAAATAAATAAATTAACACAATTATAAATTTATGATATATCAACCTAACTATTTTGGTATGATGGAACCTATATCACATTGCAATTACAAGAGAGAAAAAAGGTCCTTTGACATTTCATGTAAATTTGTTGAAGAGCATACAATCACTTAAATTTATATAAATAAAAAGTTTTAAAGCTCTTCACTTCCATTTTTTACACAATTTCACATTTAGTTGACATAAATCAAATTTGTTCACAAACAAGATAATATATAATTATTATTTATTTATTTTATTTTTAATAATAAACAAATTAATTTATATAAAAATATTGGTGCACCTTAGCTGAAGAATAAATTAATATATTATTTTTTTTTAAATGATTGAAGCAAAACTATACTAATGTCAATATATAATGTTTTAACACAAAACTACCTTAGTTATATTTAAAGTTTTTTTGGCAATAAAAAAACAAAAACAAACGTATAAATTTAACATAGTTTTCCAAGTGTAAATATATAAATCTTCTATAGAGAACTTTCCTAACTACATTAGTGATTGTAGCAAAAGGGATATTGTGAAAAAAATATAAAAATATTTGAGTTATACATTCACATTATCTTGATTATTTATGTCCATGACTAGCATCGGTGAAGTTGTTAAACCCATTCTTTGCCATAAATCTCATGGATAAATGCATCTAATTCTAAGTCATGTTTTAAAGCTCAATGGCTTAGTCATAATCTATTTTAGAAGGTGATTCTCCTACTTTGGTTCTATAATTGCATTTTTTTAAAGTGATTGTTTCCATTATTATGGTCGTTAGATTATTTCATGTTCCTTCTCAAGCATAGTTCTAAACTTTTAAACTAACAATTGCATTTTTGCTGGCCATAATTTCCATTTCCTAAACCCCTAGTTTCCTCTTAAATTCTTGAATTTTACACCAAAACATTTATGATCCTACTAATTCATGTGCCACATTGTTTCTTTCACCAACCTCTCACTGGGGTCTTCCCGATTCATATAGAAATCTTTGACTTTTGACTTGATACCTAATCGAAACCACAAAACCAAAGTGATTCCACACTAGTTGTTGAGCCAATGTAGCAAAATATGAAGGGATATAATTCTAAGCCAGGATTATTCCCTTGGCTCCGAAGAAAGCCACCACAAAAAATCGTTAATAAAGAGAACTCTGCATGGGTTGAACAAAGGCACAACTCACCAGCAAAACCAAGGAATAGACTCTAAATTATATACTAGCCAAATTCCTCAAAAGGTAGAATTGATATCTCTGAACACCATTGAAATCTAGATAGAAGTACAAAAGAGAAATCCCCCACCTGCGTTGATGATGAAATGATGGGATGGTTAATTAAACCACTCATGCTTCAAACAAAGAAAGACCATACAACCCACCGTGTGTGAAGTAAGTGAGACACCATGCAAAATGACACCTCAATCTAATGACATGCATGAAAATGATAAGTTAGTGATATCTTTAGGATAAGTGGTGAGAGGGAACTATCAATCCAATTTTGGATTTCTAGTCATTAAACTAAGGTAGAAGTTTTATTTAAAACTATTGAGTGTTACTTAGCATGCTTTGTTCAAAGCCACATGATTTCTTGTATAGAGTTCTTAAAACATGACAATATTGCACTCCCTCAATTCTTGTTTCTTATTTCAATGTCATTTGTATGTTTCTAGCAAAATTATTCTAGTTTTGCCCATATCATTTCCTTGCACCTTTAATCATGATCTTAAAATATCCTATTATAATAATGACCTTGTATCATTTAGAATCAATTAGTTTCAGTTCCATATATAGAGACAAAGTCTTAACCAAATATTAGTTGCTTCGCCTAGACTCTAAGCAAATAAGATCCTTTCAACATTTTGCCATCATAAACAATCACATTGCTCTTGTAACCCCTACTTTTTCATTTTTAAAGTGGTAAACTTAACATCTCTCATTTTAGATTTTTAAAATACAAACCCACATGGGGAAACAACCAACCCCTACCTAAACATTAATTTTTGAAACAGTGTGATTTTAAAAAAAAAATTGAAACAATGTGATTTTTAAAAATTTCGAAAATATTATTTTCTCTCTTAACAAAGTTGAATTATAAAAATATCAATATTTAAATGCACGTATTTTAAGAAAAATTGTAATATGATTTTCCCATAGGTCATAGAATATATGAAGATGGGGGTGTACAGTTAAGGCACTCCATGATGTGAAGGTCATCAATTCAAAACTCCATGGGAAAAAATGCATCCATGTTAAGGGTTGGTGTGGCCCAAGCTGGGTGCGATCCCTAGGATATTATGATAAGATTAGATGTCCCAGGGTTGCAGTTTCTCAAGCCAAAGGTGAAGCATGCAGTCATTTCAGGATTCACACAACTTAGCAAACAAAAAAATGGTTATATGATTTAATTGATTGTTATTGTGTTAGTAACTATACTTCATTTAAAATGGATTCCATCCAGGGGTTAAATTTGAGTGGTATTTACACATATTTTGTCTTTTTAACCATTAAATATTATAAATATTAAAATCTACGTGTCATCATTGGCGTGTACTTAATTTTTAAAACCATCAATTTGACGGGTGAGATATTTATTTTTGTATATATACCCATATTTGTGTGTGTGTGTGTGTGTGTGTGTGTGTGTGTGTGTGTGTGTGTGTGTGTGTATGAGAGAGAGAGAGAGAGATATCCATGCATATGTGCATGATAAAGAAAAAATATCTATTACATATATATTTATAACTCTATATCATAGATATAAGCAATTCCAAATTGGACTAGAGAAAATAAACAACACATTCATTAGAAAAATAGCTTGAAAAATGAATAATGAATAGCAAACATGTACAATGCAGCAAACCATCAAGGAGACACAGTAACACAGTGTTTTGATAAAGGAGTTCACCCCTCCTAGGCTACATCTCCTTGGTCCTGCTCCCATGGCTTAGGCCTCTGTATTAGCTCAATGTGGAAAAAATGATATTTATAAATATCTATGGCCCTTGATACCTGCACCAATGTGTTCAAAAAGTCTAAATTAGCTAAGAACACTTCTTTTTTATCTCAATTTGGTCGAAAATTGAGTAATTTATGCCTCTTTCAATTTTTCCTAGAAAACTTCCGCAAAATTTGGAGAGACTCCAATTAAGTCTGCCAAGTTTGGTGGTGATTCCAGATTTGGTGGCTCTGCCATAATTGCCGCCAACTTAATCAATGGATTAATTAAGGCTAATCCTAGAATAATAGCACACTAATCACGCTTCCGTTGGCCCTTGGACATATCTCTAAGATCACATGGAAAGGGGGCTGGCCATGCGAGTTTGGCTCCCTCCTCTCCACCGTCAGCATAAAATGCGCATTTAAATATGGTGTGTGCGCCCTCCTTTCAGTGACTTGTTGGTAAGGCATAAGAAATAAAAAGGGGAAGGCACATTTTGGGGGTCATGGGTTCAAACCTGCCCTCCCCCTTCAAGTTTCTTAAACACCATATATTATATATGCCATCGAATTTAATATATGCCATTCGAATATGTAATATGTCATACGCCATAACGTTTATATGACATTCATTTAGAGTTTGGGTTAATGATTAATATTTAATTAGTAATTAAAATATAAATATATATATATATTTTAAAATTATATAAAAATATATAATATTTAATTAAATAATAATAATAAATCAAATTCCACCTTAGAGCCCAATTAAGAAATTTCCCTTGCACATAATTACACTGGTGAATCCGGAGGTGACACTTGTCACAGTCCCATTGGGCGAAAACTGAAGAAGATTCCCCTTGTTCACTGGACTGCTAACTCGACTGCCATGTCATCATTATGTCCCATTCTGCAATTTTTTTAATTGTTTAGGAAAATGAATAGTAGGTCTTTTCTCCTTCATCCGGACTCCATTTTCAGTGAAATGAATTGTGTTGTGATCGTCTTGACAAGACGGACATAGCCATATAATTTTCGAGCCAATCTGAGAACTTTGAATTTTGAGCTAAATATTGAGCACCTGATCATTCCTCCCCACTATAAGCCTTTTGGACCCTAAAAGATACTATTATCTAACAAGTATATGAGGGTACAGCGCCCTCACCCTTCCAAGCTCGATCCAACTGGCTTTTGATGAATTTGTTTCCTTGAGTTCCTCTCTAAGGAAATCAACATTCACTTGCCTTAAGGACCCCGTTCTTCTGTCACGAATGGCATTTTGTTGAAACTGATTCAAAAATTCTGTAAGAATGCATTCAGAATGTGAAATCTGAACATTCTCTCTTTGTTCAACAACTTGAAGCCTCTTTTTGCAAAATTGACACCAACTTGCACTGTTGACTTGAAACCTGTGATTGACATAATATATGTACTTGTCTTTTCCCCTTTCAAGCTGAGCTTGCACTGTTTGTTGCACCATTTTCAGTTGTTCATAGAAACTCATGGTTTTCTTCATGTCGCCATCAAAAGTAACATCCTTCTTACCATGACGAAATAACAAAATATAATGCAAATGGATGATAAATTTCACTACTTGGTTTTCTTGACTCAAGCTCAATTGTACATCTTGAAAGTATGAAATTTTCTGAACATAACTTTCATGTAAAACATAATGGCGCTTGAATACAATAGCTACATACCAATAGGCCTAAAAGGCATAACGATTAACTTGCTTCTTATACCTCTTTTGTACCTTTGAACCAAGTGAAATTTTTAACAAGTATCCATCCAATGAAAGTGCATGGATCACTATAACTTAAGCTTTACACCATGGAAATCTTCTGAATGAAATAAGATGGTGAATTTTCTTGCATAAACCTGAAACTCAAATGAACCTTTCAAGTTTGAAAGAGCATAAAAATGAATTGAACTGATCTTTTGGTTTGAAGCAACACATGCCTCTTGCTGTTTGCCTCCCCACTGGAAGACTTTGCACACAGATGACAATGCATGCCAAGGAGCTTCAAAATAAGAAATGTAAACAACAACTCTCCTCCAACATTGGGCTACTCCCAACAAACCTCTTATCAAAATAATGATTTTGGGCATTGACTAATCAACAATGGCATCCAACTTGGAGAGGCTTGCCTTCAACTTACCTCCTCCAATATCATGGCCCAAATGCATCAAAGAAGTGAACCCCAACTTGTACTTTGATATCTTCAAAACATCAAACAATTTTCATTCATAGATGAAATGTGCATAAGCAAACTTTCTAAACATGTTTATGTCACCCAAGTGGACAATTTCTTCAAGAAATGACTCTTTTTTTCCACAATTCAAATACATGTATGTAGTAGAAGTGCTACAAAAAACATACAACCTTAAAAGCCATACAAACCATTCTTGTTTGGTGTTATGTATATCTTGCACTGACCTCTTTTTACAACTTTGCCTTGGCGAAAACTATTCCTTTTGTCCTCTTTCTTCAAATACTTACCATTTCTCTTTAGCACCATAACCATCGGTGCACAACATGGTGTAAGTGATGATTGAATGAGCCCATTGTTCAAAAAACTTTTGCATGGCATTGGTGTCTCTACACTTTGGAATTTTGTCAACCCTTGCACGCTAACATCGCAAAGAGAAACCTCTTGTTGCAAAGATATTTCATGTGAAGTTTCTTTCTCCTTGAAGGATGATTATTTCACAACCTGAAATACTTCATCACTCTGATGAACTGAACCAACCAAATTAGAATTGAAACTTGCATTACATGCAACAACATTTTCATAAACAATATTATCATTTGGCTTGGACATGAGAGGTACTAAAATTTTACTTGAATTAACTAGTCTTTTTTCCTCCCTTGCATTAAGCAAAGAAATGTTCATCTTTTTGCGGTCAGCTCTCGCTATGTACTCCACACCATCCTTGAACAAGTGATACGTGTTTTCATGGTAGTAAAAGACTGCTTTTCGGTCATACAAATATGGAATACCCAACACCACACCCGAAATATCAAACAGTACCACATCTAACTCTACTTCATCAAAAAAATTTGCAGTGATTACAAACTTAAACAATCATTTTCTTGTAACTTGTAAACTTGTGTCTCTTGTTATCCATCCCGAAGGGTATGGTTTATGGTGAAGTACAGTTTCAAGATTCAATTTGTTGACTAAGTCTTCAGAGATTAGATTCGCTTGTGACCCACTATCGAAGAGCATGTCAATCTTAGTGTGTTTAGATATGACCCTAACATGAAATAACTCAATTCGTCTCTTTTCATCTGGAGTAGTAGTAGTGTTACAGTTTTGTGAACTAGTGCTTGCAATATCTTGTTTTCCTTTGATTCCTATGACAGTGACTTTATTTTCATCACCTGATTTAGAACCTAAATCTTCTTGAGTGGTAGCAATGGTTTTCTGTTTCCCTTTATTATTGAACTTATCTGGTCTCATTTCTAGATGCAATTTCTAGCAATGGGCTTCATCATGCCCCTCTTTGGAACAGTGTTTGCATGTGATTTTCTCCCCTTCTTTATTCACACTTGCATTCTTCTTTCCCTTGCATTTTCCTCCTTTCTCTTTCTCCTTACCTTTAGGTGGATTCTTATCACTACTCATCTTTTTTGTCCTTTGAGTTTCCTTCTCCATGTGGAAGTATAGAACTCTCTCCAACCATTCTGGTGTTCCTCTCTTCATAGAGGAATTTAACCATCTCAGTCAAAGTATAGAAAGCTTTCTTGAATTCTTCATCTTCTTAAGAGGAACCTTCATGCTCTCTTTCCCCAGATATAATGTCTATGGATTTAGGCTCAAAAATTTGTACTAATTGTACCTCTTCAATTTCAATTGAAGGAAAAACTTGAGGAGCTTCAAGTGCAGCTGGAATTGGAACTTTGGGTGTTGGAGATTGTGGCCATATGGCTCTCCTTCTTCTGAGCATTACCTTAGGAGTTGCAACCAATAGCTTCCCTTCTTCTCTCTTCAACTTTAACCTTATAAGCATCACAATTTTGCAACCATTAAAATCCTAATTGCACAAACTCAAGCAATCAAGAAATTCAACCTTGTCCTCTGATACCAACTTGATATATTTTTGTATGATTATTTTTGTTATGCTAATAACAATTACATATTTATAAACATGTGTCTACTTCTTGCTTTTGGTGTTGAGGTGTCCTTAATTGTTAGTGCTTACAAACAGGGAAATTTCCTTAAGTTAAACAACACATTCATGAGAAAAATAGCTTCCAAAATGAATAATGAACAATAAACATGTACGGTGCAGCAAACCATCAAAGAGACACATTAACACAGTGTTTTGATGGAGGAGTTCACCCCTCCTAGGCTACATCTCCTTGGTCCAGCTTCCATGGCTTGGGCCTCTATATTAGCTCAATGTGGAAAAAAAATTTGTTTACAAAGCACTATGGCCCTTGATACCTACACCAATGTGTTTAGAAGGTCCAAATTAGCTAAGAACACTTCTTTCTAATCTTAATTTGGTCGAAAATTGAGTAATTTATGCCTCTTTCAATTTTTCCTAGGAAACCCCCGCTAAATCTAGAGAGACTCCACTTAAGTACGCCAAGTTTGGTGGTGATTCCGGATTTTGTGGCTCCGCCATAGTTGCCGCCAACTTAATGAATGGATTAATTAAAGCTAATCCTGGATTAATGGCGCAATAATCATGCTTCCATTGGCTCTTGGATGTATCGTTGAGGTTGCATGGAGAGGGGGCTGGCACCCTCCTCTCCACTGTCAACATAAAACACGCATTGAAATATGTTGTGCATGCCCTCCTTTCAACTGCGTTGTCCGTGGCTTGTTGGTAAGGCATAAGGAATAGGAGGGGGAGGTCACGAGGGGGAGGTCACGAGTTCAAAACCCGCCCTCCCCCAATCACATTATTTAAACACCATATATTATATATGCCATCGACTTTAATAATACGCCCATTCGATTATTTAATATGCCATAAACCATAACATTTATGATGACATTTCATTCGAACTATGGGTTTAATGATTAATAATTTAATTAGTAGTTAAATATATAATATATATATATATATATATATATATATATATATATATATATATATATTGATAATATATAATATAAAAAGTTATAATAATAATATAAAAAATTATATATAATAATATTTAATTAAATATAATAATAATAATAAATCAAATTCCACCTTAGAGGCCAATTAGGCAATTTCCCTTGCACACAACAACACTGGCAAATCTGAAGGTGACACTTGTCACATCCCCGTTGGGCGAAAATTGAAGAAGATTTCCCTTGTTGATTGGAATGCCATGTCATCATTTTGTCCCATTCTGCAATTTTTTTTAGTTGTTTAGGAAAATGAACAACAAGCCTTTTCTCCTTCATCTAGACTCTATTTTTAGTGAAGTGAATTATGTTGAGATCGTCTTGATAAGATGGACGCAGCCATACAGTTTTCGAGCCAATCTGAGAACTTTGAATTTTGAGCTAAATGTTGAGCACCTAATCATTTTTCCTCTTCAAAATACATTACAACTAAGGGGTTTGAGCATGCTAATTGAGAGCTTTTGCAAAATAATTCAACATTGCTTGCAAAAGCTCTAAAATTACATAAACAATGACTACAAGTATTTTATCTAAATCACTGGCTAGTTTCATCGTAATGAACATGACTCAATATGTATGTTATTAAATGTGTTTATCTATGATTTTACTTCGTATGGTTATTCTTTATGGTCAAGATAGAATTGGTCAAATAAAACACAAAACTTATATCAACAAAAAATTGCTCTAGAAAAAAATAACAAAATATATATAATAACAACATTTAAATGACGGGCATAAATATATATAAAATTTCATGTGAAGGGATTTTTGTAAAAGAAACCCATCATAAAAAAATCACTTGGCAAATAAGGGTGGCTATCAAATTTATACCCTACTTCCATCACATGATCTTGACAAAATATGGTTAAGGTGTTTTTTCAAATAAAGATTATGTTATTGTGTAGAGAGTTTATATGATGGATTTTGATATTTAGTGTTTAAGAAAAGGAGATTTGTGATTGTAAAAATTATAAAGATATTGTGTTAAAGGATAATAGCTCAAGTGGTAACTAAGGGGTTTAATTCCCCCTCCACCTGGGTTCTATTCTTTGGAAACATGTTAGCATGAGTGGAAAAAATTTGAACAAGTTGAAAATATTGATGAGTAATTCCTATAAGCCCGAAGTGGCAAGAAAATTTGAGTATATTAATATTGAGGTAAGCCCGAAGGGGCCAAAATATTTGAATATCTTGATATTGAAGTGAATAGTGGTAGTCGTTCTGATTCGATTATGGATCTTACCCAAAATAATCCTTTGAAGTTAATGATTCACCAATTACCATGAATATATATATATGGATGGAAAGTTAATAAAAAATACATGTATTTTTCATAAGATAAGTTTATTTAATTTTTATTATCTTGTTTTTTTATACACATATAAAAGGAGGGGACGGATAAACAAGTATAAACAATTTACAGTTAATTAATCATTATATTAGTAGGGAACCACTACTTTTTTGGAAACCCGCATTGATATAAAGATCATGGTATATTTAGGCTTATATGTTGTCACAAAACAACCCTCAACCAATATGGGATAGAAGGGAAGGAGAATTTATATTCATAAAAGCTCTTCCAAGATGCCACAAGAAATGCATTATCAATTATTATTATTCAAATTTGCATGCACATACACATAAATGGTGCATAACAGGAAGAGGGGAAGGTTAAGAAAGAAAGCATCATCACCCCACAACCAATCAACTGTTATGTTAGTGGTAAAATGAGAGTTACATGTTGTCATAAACCAATCCTCAAAACCAAAGAAGAAAGGAGGGAAATAGATTTTATATTCATATAAACTATTTTAAGATTCCACATAATAATTGTATTTGATTATTATTATTCACATACACACACATACTTACAAGGTCTAGTCTATATTAAATCATTATATATTTTTTTCATCCATATTTATGCTTTCATAATGGGAAAGTTGAGGAATAAACTCATAGGACCATTTTTACCCGTGGTCCCGGTCTAGAATATTTTGAGTGAAAAGCTTCAAGGGTCATTTTAAGGCCTTAAATGGCCACTTTCCACACCCCAACCCCATTACTTACCTAGATTACATAATCTAAAAACCTATATCTTTCCAATAGTGCAAGAATCACCTCAATCATAGCTTGTATGAGAAAGTTATGTATCTTGGAAATTGACCTATCAAAATTGACCACCATAGTTTGAGAGGAAGCCATTCCAACCCCCATTATTCATGGAAAAGGGGTTAGCCATATCACCATGATGAAGAAGACTCCATAAGAGTCAATATTGTAACTCTAGTAGGCTATCGGGGTGTTTTCTATCAAGCCCACTAGGAGGAAAGGGGTTCCATTCTATTTGAGTGCATTTTGTTCCATAGATGAGTAGAGTAGTTAAGAGTCGATAGAGAGGGAGAAAACAGAGAGGGTTTCTGCATTGTAGTAGACCACGGACCATGTGTCTCACTCCTTCATACTGGAATTCTTAAAAGCTTATCGCTAAAGAATAGCTCTATAGATCGACATCTTAGACTTCAAATTATATTAAGACTCTTACTCACATGATTCATTATCTATGAAGCGAACCATGTGAGAAACACATCAGCATTCTCAAATTCTTTGTGATCTTGCTCACTTGATAAGGAGTCGCCCTCGCTTCATACGTTGTTCTGATGTTTGGTTCACCATGTCACTATTTTACCATGAGTTTGACTTTGAGATTGTGGTCAACTAGGATTCTTCTGCATACACCCAGTAGGTGGAAATCCATATAAGCAACATTTGTCATATTTCCATGTGCTATGGCTGATATATCTCGCATGGGACCTATTGTAACCTTGAATTCAGTTGTGGAATGTTAGTGAGACTGCAAAAAGTGTCAAATTCCATAACTCATGCGTATTGAATCAAATTTATAAAGCAAAACATATAGAATTCAAAGCATATTTGGACCTTTACTTTATTTCTTATTTATGTAGCTTTGTTGGCTTTTATTTCAAAATGGTGATGTGATGATGTAAAGGTAAGTGGTAAATAAGTGAAATAGAAGGCAACAAATTGCCAAAAAGATGAAATTTGTGTGGCCCAACATTCTCTCATGCTTAGGGTTTTTCATGTCTGCATGCACCTGTTGGTAGTAAAACTCCAAAATTGTAGTAGCATATATCTTCAAAGAACTATTTTAGGGTCTTGGATTAATATTTCCAAGTTATTTTGGACTCCTTTTTCTGCATGGAAACTGTCGATCTAAGTTTCTTCATTAACATTTTGGCCTTTAATTCTTTAACTTTTTGTTCAAGCATCTTGTTATCCTACTTTAGTTTCAAATTCTTTTGATACAAATGGTACATTTTTTTCATCATTTTATCATCTTGTTACTTAAGAAACTAATTTTCTCTGTTCACATGATTTTCTAACAGTTCAAGCTCAGTGATCTCCTTGTTTAATGTGTTAATAATTTGTTTCTCCATATGAAAAGGAATGTTATCATCTTGTATAGGGCTAATGTATACTGGAATATCATCATTAAAATTATGTTCAAAAGAAGGATTTACCTTTTCTTGTTGTGCTCCTTTTTCCAATGATTCAAAATAATCATATGCATGTTGTTGATTAACATCCATCTCTAGGCATTTTTCTTTTGGGTTGGTGGAACTACTAATTCTGAGTCTTGAATGTTTATAACTTCTAATGAAGATATTTTGTCTCGCTTTAACATATTTCTTGTGATTCTTCAACTCTTCCTTCTATGATCTGGCTCCTTCACATTTTTCCTCTTAGTATTTCAATTCTCTAGCTTGGGTGTAAAAATAGTCTTCGACTTCTCTTATTTAATTGTTGTGGATAATTTTGACACTTTTTCCTTTCATTCTTTAATGATTTTCTTTTTCTTAGGGATCCCTCTTGTTAACTTCACTAGAATATCTAGTAAACACAATCCCTTTTCCAACTCAATTGTTTCTAAACTCTCTTTTACTGGACTTTCTCGCACGTCAAAAAGCTATGTTCCTTCAATATTGATGTCCCTTGTTTATGCTTAATCATTTTCAGTCTCTTGTATTATCATTTCTTTATTCCTTTCATTTTCTTCTTGAGGCTTAGGGTTTGGAGGAACCTTGCTTCTTCTCCTGCTTATTTTTTGGGACTATGTACTCATCTGATACTTCAACAAAGTGATTTCTTACTAAAAAGTCTTTCCAATTTTCATTTTGGGCATTTGACTCTGCTTCAAAAAGTATCTTGACCAATACATGGTGATAAAGAGCTTTGTCGACATTCCTTAAGTTTCTTTGAATATTTAAGGCCATCTTCCTTAAACTACTAAGCAGATAATAAGGTAAATTTATCTCACTTCCCTTTATGAAATGCATCAACAATCGAGCATGATAAAACAAAATGACCCCATATCTGCCTTCACATGTGAGAAACTTTTGCAGAATAAATAACAAATTACACCATTTCCTTTTAAATAAAGAGACTGGAATTCCTTTTTGAATGTTGAGACGTCCATGTCTAGATTTTGCAAGAAACACTTCCATGATTCGTCCTTCAAATTATAGAATTTGAACCAATTTTCACTAATTATTGGGAGCCATGTAGCTTTTGTAGAGAAGGTTTTTGTCACATTCAATCTTGTTTCTCCAATTTCAGCTTTAAGTATATCAAATTCCCTTGCAAATGCTCTTGTAACCTCTACATCATAACCTTCAAACTTCTCAAATAATTTCAACCATCCAACTTTTTGCAATCATTTCCTGACCTTTGGATAAGCATTCAAGAATTTTACTCCCTCAAGTTCGTAATGGATTATGACTCCCATAGTTGTAAGGAAAGATTTTCCTCGAGTTCACACTTCAACAATTATTACAGGGGATGGTGAGAGATGGAAAAAATGGTTTGGTGAAATGAATGAGGAGGGTGAAAAATAATAATAGAGAAAGATCGATAATGAAACTATGTAGTGGTAGTGAAATATGAATCCCTTATTCATGTAATAATTACCTATTGATTTCTTAATAAAAACTCTTGATTTGTGCGATAGGCTTGTGATTTGGTATTTTCAAAACATGACAAACATTCTTTTGAGATATATGTAGTAAGGCAATGGATTATATTCAAGCCATCATCAAGATTTTAGGCTCCTTATAAGCCTAGATTAAGCTTTCATTGAAAATAATGGTAATTTTGTCCATATATACATCTCAAATCCTCTAGTTAAACTTTATTAAATTGACCAACAATGCATGACTTTACTTCTCAAATTACCTCACATTTATGCCTTTGAAATTGATTTTCTTACAAGTCCAAAGGTAATGCTTTTCTTCTCCTTGGAATGAATCAGCTACGGAATGTTACCAATCATAAAAAAAATTCCTCAATTTCTTCGAGGATGCCTGATGCGACTAATGTTAATGATGTTGATGATGCTAATGATATTTCATTAAAAGAGAAACAAATTCGTCAAATTGATTAGTTTGAACAAAAAAAAAAATTATTTGCAAAAGGAAGAGGGAAAGGGGAAATCCAAGTTACCAAGAGTCTTGGTTTCCAACTAGGATCTCTTGCATAGTTTATGCCACCAATGTTAGTTTTCATAACTATGAATTTATATATATATATAGAAAAGAAATCAAACATCTTTTGGTAGTAAAGGAGAATAATCCCCCTTTTTCCACCAATTTTAAATCAGAACTTTCTTGATATTTTGAACAAATTCTTCTCTTATTAAGGGTTTATAATAGAGTTTTAATCTATGCCCATTAAAAACAAAATTGATTCCTTGATCAATGATCTTAATCCTTACTGTGCTATTGTCAAAAATAGTTTCTATCTCATAAGGGCCTAACCAATATGTTATAAATTTCTCTTGAAAATCTTTAAACTTGGAATTAAAGAGAAGGGCCTAATCATCTGGTTTGAACTTTTTGACTTTGATAAACTTGTCATGTCATCTTGTTCTTTGTTGATGAATTATGCTTTTACTTTTAATGGCATCTTGTCTAATCTCATCCAATTCATTTAGTTGTGCCAATCTTCACTTTTGAGCTTCAGAAATATCTATCCCTAATTTTGTTGTTGTCTTGTATGTTTCCACTTGGAATTAGATGGGAAGTAGTACTTGTTGTCCATAGAAAAGCTCATAAGGAGTATGTCTAGTGGTATTCCTCCATGTGGTTTGATATGCCCAGAGTGTTTATGGAAGTCTATCTACCCAATCTCTTCTATGTAGATTCACAGTATTGGTCAGTATGGCTTCAAGAACTTTATTTCTGGATTCCATTAGCTTGTGGATGATATGGAGTGAATTTGTGATGTCTAATCTTATATTGCTCCAATATCTTCTACACGAAATTGGATGTGAATTGCACCCTGATCTGTCACAATTTATCTTGGTACACCAAAATGAGTGAAAATATCTTCAAAAAGAAACATACCAACAACATTTTTAGTAGAAAAATCTAGTGGCTTAACCTCTACCCATTTAGTAACATAATCATTGCAAACAAGTATGTCCCTCTTTTGCTTGGATGGAGGATTTATGGGTCAACAAAATATAGAGCTCATTTCTCAAAATGATCTATTAATACCTAAGGTTGTATAGGAATCTTATCATATTGCATAGGTTTCCCATCCTTTGATAGCTATCACATATTTTGACATATTCTTTGGCATCCTTGAAAAGAGAAGGTCAATAATATCCCAAAAGAAATAATTTGTAGGCATTTCAATTGTCAACAAAATGCCCTCCGCAAGGTTCATCATGACTTGCTTTAAGTATCCTAGGCACCTCATCTTTTCTAACAAATCTTCTAATGATCAGATCAACTCATGTTTGGTACAATTCTCCTTCTATCCAAGAATAAGTTGCACTGGATTTCATAACTCTGTCTTTCTTTTATTGATAGCTGAGGAGGAAACTTTCCTATAGTCAAATAATTAGCAATATGTGCAAACAAAATAAATTTAGTATATAATGCAAAAATATATTCATTAGGAAAATTATCTAATATAGGAATATTAATACAGTGATTTTGCATCCTCGAAAGGAAATCAACGACTATGTTTTCTTTTTCTAGCCTATCTAAAATGGAAATATTAAATTCTTGCAATAGTAAATCAAGCCATCTAGGAGTCCTTCCATTAGTTATTGGTTTACTCATAAGATATCTAATGGCAAAATTATCAGTCTGAATAAAATTATCATATCCAGTGATGGAGTGTCTAAACTCGTTGATAGCATGAACAACTACTAAGAACTCATTTTCTGTGTTTGTATAATTCAACTCTACAGGAGTTAAATTTTTGCTATTGTAATATAGTGGCATAAGGAGTTATTTATTTTTGTCCTAACATAGCCCCTAAATCTGTATTTGAGGCATCAATAGAAATATGAAATGAAAGGGACAAATTTGGCCCTATTAGAATAGGTTCCATGGAGATCTTTTGTTTCCACAATTCAAAAGCTTTTGACAATCAAAATCCAAATGAAATTCACAAACTTTGGTGAGTAATTTGAAAAGTGGTGAAGAAATATTTGTGAATTTTTCTAATCTTCTATCGTAACTTGTAAATCCAAGAAAACTTCCAACATCCTTTTGACATGTAGGCTCTGAAATTTTGGAGATGATTTCAAATTTTGATGAATCCACTTTGATTCTAGAACCTGAAATATGATGACCCAAAACAATTCCTTCATTAAACATCATAAATAATTTTTCATTACTTAATGAAATATTAACTTCTTTACATCTAATAAGGACTTTTTCAATTTTTCCAAAGCTTCTTCAAAATTATTCCCATAAACAGTAAAATCATCCATATATACTTCTACACAATCATGGATCAAGTCAAAAAATATACCTAGTACTACTCTTCGAAATGTAGCGGGTGCATTGCACAAACCAAAGGGAAGTACCCTATAAGCATATGTACCCCATGGATATCTAAAAGTTGTCTTAGCTTGATCTTCAAGTGCAATTTGAATTTGATTTTATCTGCTGAAACCGTCAAGAAAAGATAAATATATCTTTCCCACTAGTGTACCTAAAACTTGATCAATGAAAGGTCATGAAAATTTATCTTTTATAGATTCTTTCTTCAATTCTCTATAGTCTATGCAAACTCTCAACTTTCCATTTTTCTTTGGCACAATAACAAAGGGTGAGACCCATTGGCTATATGAAATTTGGGTAAATAAAATTCACATTGAACAATTTCTAAAACTCTTCCATAACAATCTCCCTCATATTACGATTCATCCTTCTCTGGGGCCGTCTTACAACTTTGACATTCTCTTATATATATATGTGTGATGCATGTGTGTATTTTGCTTCATTCCTTTCATGTTTGTATATTCCCATGCAAATGTAGAGGAATGTTTTTGCAACAACTTAAGAAGTTGTTCTTTTTGAAATTCCCCCATGTTATTATTGATATTTAATGTTTTTCTTGGATTAATCTACATAAGGGTATTGCCAATTTTTTCCATTGTGTTTAATGATAGTTTGGATTTTCGAGATGAGAAGTCTTGAATACTATAATTTTCTTAAAAACTTTGATTTAACATATGCACAAAGTAATTTTGTCGACAATATGAAGAAAAATTATGATTATCGTGGAAAATTTTAGGGGCTAATGTTTGCCCAGTAGGCTAATTTTCCATGATTTTTCCACACAAAAAATTCACCAATTTCCAATTTTTATATAAGATGATTCACCCAAATTTTAGAATATAAAATTATTTTACCTTAAAAATCGCCAGCATTATATAGAAACTATATATAAAATCATTATAAATTTGAATAATTTTACAAATATATCAATAAACATTTTATAGTTTGCATATTAGGAATTAGTGAGATTCACCAATGCTTTTAAACTTCAAGAAAATTTTCCATCCTTAAAATTTTCCTTGATGATTATTCATTAGATTTATTAGTTGATTTTCCTCATCATTTTGTGAGATAGTTAAAACTAGTTGAATATTTTCATAATCTTCATCATCATCTTCAATCCATTCTTCATTCTCTATTTCAGTTATTTCTCTTTCTAGTGGATAGAATGTGAACTTTCTAGTTGAATTGCCATCAAAATAAACGTCTCATCAGACCTACAACTAATGAATGCATTGGTCACGGCTAACCATGACCTACTATGTATCAATGGATGTCCTCCTAGATTAGTCTTTGGAGTTATAATCATGAAATCAACTGGATACTCCCATGAATATAGGGATGCTAATACATCATCTAATATACCCTATGGTTTATTAATAGACATGTCTGTTAATTGCAATATAGTAGGAGTATATTGAATATTAGTCAATTTTAATTAATCTATAGTACTCTTTGTCATGAAATTTATAGTTGCACCTAAGGCAATCAATGTATTTTGGATTTCGACATTTTTGATGTGAATATTTACAATGGGACTTCCTAGATCTATGTGTTTTTTAATTGTAAACTTTCCCATCATAATTTCTACAATTTTTCCTATGAGTTGCACTTTTCATATTTTTTTTCTTTTTCTTCCAAGTTTTCTAATACACAACTCCTTTATTGTTTTGTGAAAATAGGAATTTACTTTATTTCTTGAAGAAAAGGGATTTTAATGCAAACATTTTTCAACTCACATAACATATTATAATCTAGTAAAATAATTTGCTTCTCTATACCTTTATCAATTTGTAGTCACTCCAGAAAATGATGATTTTGTAAGGATATAGAGGGTTGCTCAACTAGAGGAGTTGTAGGAGTCATTAGTATTTCATTGTCATCTATTTGTTTAGGAATTTATTACTTCCAAGGAATCTCCCTTTTTTCAGGAGTTTTATCTTCTTTATATTCTTGAATGATAATAGGAGGTGTTTTCTTTTGTAAAATTCTCCCAGACCTAAGATGAGCGTCATTTATATATAGAGGAGCTATCGTGTAAGTGTTGAGCCTTGCAATAGGTATGTATTTACTCTTCATTATTGTCTTTTTCCTCCTTTCTTATCCATTTTGTGCCATGATATAATAACATATTGATAGGATTTTGATAAGGAATGAATAAAACTACTCTTGATACGATTTAACCGACCAAACTAACTCTCATTACTTTTTATATAGGAAAACAGCAGAAGGAACAGTTGTTGTTCCAAAGTCGAAACAGTAAAAGCTAATCAAGGAAAATGAGATGCATCGTGTGCAGTAAAACCAAGGAACGAGTCATGAGATCAGCGTGTTAGCCTCCTGCTGCAGCAGGTTACCCATATTTCATGATTGACATTTTTTACAAGCCAAATATGTCATACTTTGCATGCTGCAATGCTCCATATTTGCTGACAGACACCGAAGAAGCAGGGTTTTGATAGATAGAGGCTCAAAGGAGCCCAATGGCTTAATCTGGGCCCTTGGAAGAAAGAAGAGTAGATCTATACAGGAGGGTATTCAAAAGAAAAAGAGCACAGTAAGGGTTTGCTAATTCTAGTGCACTCAAATTCAAGTGAAGGAAAATGCTAGGATAGTCAGGCTGAGTAGGTAGTATGAGGATGCAGAAGTAAAAAGGGTATTACCATTTGGTTTATCAAAAGAAGGACCTATAGCACATATAAGTTGGCACCTTAGCAGTTGGTTGGTAGTACAACGAGGAAACATGACTAACTTCCTTTTCCTTTTCCCCCATGAAATCATCTAACTAACATTCCTCTAAAAATCTTGAGATCTGCTCAAGTAATCCAGTTTCACTTCATTCCTTACTTAAAACAAGCTGACAATTGAGTTGACTTGGTGAAAAGAAGCCACATTTCCTGTGTAAATATTAATCTCTATCTAATCCATTCATTTCCCTATGCTTGAGGTCTTAATTTATAAACTCAGCATCCCCAAATCCCTTGTCATCTCTCATAATTCATATTAACTTCTAATTTCTATTATATAGCTCCCTACAACAATGTTCCCTACCCCTACTCTAAAAGAGACTATATACAACACCCTATAAATACTAAATATCCCACCCCTTGGCAATTATAGCCAAATAAACCATAGTCGGGAAAACAGCAAGTCTATCAGGGGCCCACTGTTAGTCCCTCCGTGTCAACCCGGGATTTGTTTGACTTTTGGTCGAGTAAATAACCTTCTAACCCTTCTCCGCTCCCTTCTTGGATTTTATCAATATTCGATTAGTAAATAACCGAAACCTGAACATTTCGTTGAAACCTTAAACCTAAGCTTAAAACCACCCGCGGCCGCGATTATTTCATAAGTTAATGTGCGCGCATTTGCTTTAAACTCCGAGCTTTTCCTCCTCTCGCCTGCCATTGGATATGCTCTTCCAGATCCGACGGCCCTCGTGCATGTCGGGCTCTCCCTCACGACAGTCCTTTAGCGCCCGATGTCCGACGGTTTCACCGTCGTACACCGGGACGCGTGGCGTCTTCCGATTGCATCGGGCCACCCCTGACGAATACCGCCTCCATACCCAAGGCAGTCCGATGCAGTTTAAAATCGCTTTCCCTTCTGCCCATGTGTCACTACCACGTCACCCCGCCGTACTGCCAGGTCATCTGCTGACGTCATCAATCTGCCACGGTGTCCACTGCCACGTTAGCATCCATGTCAGCTGCCACGTCATTTTCCGTACTCACTACCCGACAAAATTACATCATGATAACGTCATCCTCAGAAAATGCCAAAAAATCCCAAAAGCGCCAAAATTCTCGAAAGTGAGATAAAAGTCGTGAAAACGACTATTTTAGGGCATTTCTGTTTTTTACCACCAATGCAATGTGCATGCGATTTTTACACTCCCAAGACTTCAGCGGCCAGCCAACCTGCAAATTTGGCTCCACAGTTCGTCTCGACCGCTCAGTTCATCCTTTCAAGTGCCTCTCGCGCCCTCATAACAGGTATTTACCCATCATTTACCCAAAAACCTGTTTTAATGTTTCTCTGCTCCAAATTCCAAATAAAGCTGGTTTTTAGCTCGTAAAACTATTTTCTCCAGCCACCCATTACTCTGCAACTATCGCGTGAGCTGGTCATTCTCCACAGATTGAAACCCTGAGCCAAAAATCTCCAGTGAAAGGATTAGTCCTCCCCTCTGTTTATTCATGGTCGCCCACGAAGTACTGAAATCTCTGTTATTCAGCTGAGCGGCCCAACTATATTACGCTTCGCTAGTTTAGCCTCTGTTCCTAAAAGAAAAAGCCAAAGTTTCTTCTCCTATCCGTGAACTGGGGTTTCCCAGGCGAAATTCAGTGCTCCTCCCATCCGCATTACGTTCACTACCCACTGAGTCTCTACTTTTAGACCTGTCCTGGTTAAAGCACCTAGCTAGAAGTACTGTCACTTATCAGCATCCCATAAATTTTGTGTTGTGTGGCCAATCCGAAGGCCAATTACTAGCTCGACTTATTGTACTATTCGCAGAACCTCAATTCTCGCCTCCAGTTGTTATCTCTACTCTATTCCATTCCATCAAAACAATACAAGACATGGAGGTCCCAGTTGCCCTGAATATTGCTCCTTTGAATGCCCCACACATGAATTTAGACTGGATACCTCTAGCTGACAGAGATTTCCATATTGAGGATATGAGGGGACTTGAATCCCACCTCTTAATTGTTTTCCAATTCAAGAACAATTATAAAAATAATGTTGATCCCCTGGGAATTTGGCAATCCAGTATGCCTATCTATTATCTCCCAGAAGTCAATGTGCTGCCTGATTTTATTCATCTCTGTCATTCTCGCTATGAGCCTGCTTTGAGGGCAATCCTCGGCCCAGATGGGTCAGTATTGTTCCATATTACTCCTTAATCCATCAATCAAATGCTAAATTATGAGCCTCCTCAGTCCTTGGTTCCTCTCACCCTAAAAAATCTGATTGACAGTGATCCAAGGCTCTCCAAAGCAGAGATTCTAAGAGTTAATCAACTGTTCATGATACCAAGATATCAGAATGACCATCCTCCACCGTATCATCAAGCTTCATTCAATGAGATAGGCAGGCTCATGGTGGATATGATTTCTTACATCTTAGGATGTAAGACAGGGGAGTTCATAGATGAGACAGTGTTCCAATTATTGGCCATATTTACTCTAGGGCAGCCCCCTGCCATCATGTATGACTATGCCACATTCATAGCCAACAAAATGCACGAGCAATTCATGATGATGGACAGGGAAAGGGTCTTCAAGTACACTTCTTACATCTATCACCTACTGCTTTTTTATCACCCTGATAGTTTCAAAATCCCTCTAAGGAAATTTGATTCAAAGAGTGAGAGGAGATCTGTAGTCTTCTGGACTTCAGTCTTTCATAGGGTCCAACATTCTCCCTATACATATTGTGAGTTCATTGACCTCTTCATATACCCAGCTACTTACTTGTTATTAGAGACCCCTCCTCCCAGACTTACTGCCGAAATGCAAAGGATTTTGCATCTTTCCAAAGAGTACAGCATTGGTGATTGGTACTTTTACCAAAACCATACAGTTATCAGAATTTATGGGAGTGAGTTGCCTCCCTATAGGCTGCCAAGATACGTTCCCATGAGGCTGTTTGCTTTAGAATATTTCAGGCAGTTCAATCATGCAGACTTAGTTCACTTCCATGGCAAAAATAAGAAAGCACAGTTGAAAATCAGAACTCAACTAGGTCCCTTTGTTTTCAACAAAAGGGAAGAAGCCTGGAAGGATGCAAATAGAATGTTGAAAGAAGAGATGCTGTTAAAACAAAGCTTCTACTGGTCACCATATGACCCCGAACACTTCATAAGCTTTAGGAGGATCAAAAATAAGCTCTCAGGCTATGTGCACAAGCCAATCCCTCACATAGAGCAATATCCAAATTCACCCGAATGGGTAGAAGGTTCTTTAGTTGATGAGCAAATTTCTAAAGAAGAAAAATTGGAAAAAGACATGAAAGAAGCTGAAAAAGGAATTGACCTAGAATGTGTTCCACAGGTCCGCCCCGTACAGCCACAACCAGTGGGAGCGAGCACATCAGCTGCTGCCTCACCACAGCCAGCCGAGGAAGCCATATTGGGAGCAGGAAAGGACAAGGAAATAGAGCATTCAGAAGGACAGAGTACAATGGAGGAGCAGCCTCCTCTAAATCAGGAAACAAACCCAGAACAAAGTCCCTCAACACATGCAAAAGCACCTGAAATTCCTGTGCTACCAACTCCTCAACAGGAGGAAAGAGGCAAAAAGAGGGACCAAGCAGAGAGTGCAGCCACATGTACGCCAACCGAGCAGCAGGGAGAGAAAAGGCAGAGGTTAAATCCCTATGCTAAAGAAGAAATCTCAGAGGAAATGCTTGGAAACTTAGGGGGGGAGGGAACTTCAGGACAGCGAATCCCTCCTATTTTGGAGACATCGGCCAACTCCTTCCAGCAGGAGCGTAATAGACAACCAGGTGGGGAGGTTTCATCCTCCAAAAAGCAAACAGAAAGGGGTGCAGACATCAAAAGGGCCTTTACTGAAATCAAAGCTAGGAATGAACCGATAAGGTTCTAGCTTTATAATCAACTGTTGAAAATGGCCCCTACAAATCAACAGAGGCTGATGGTAGCCTATGACATGGAAGCAGGAAAAATAACATTAAGTCAATTCAGACCTACCGTGCAGCAACCACAATCAGCTGTTGATTATATCAGAAATAATCTGGAAGTCCTTTCTAAGGACATACACCCTATAGACCAGATTGAGCTACATAAGCAAACAGGGGAAATGGTGTACTCAACTCTGGCAGATAAAGCTCTGCTAGCTCATAGATTACAGAACTCCATGTATAATACCTCTGCCCAGTTGGAGTTGGAGAAGGCCTCATCATTGGCCAAAGATAACAGGATAAAATCCCTTGAGGAAATCATAATGGAGATGGGACATGACCCCAAAGATCCCAAGGGAACACATGCCTTGATCAAGAAAAAGGAAGAGGACCTAGCAGCCCTCAGAAAACAAATGAAGTTACCACCAACTCTTCATCCTCAGACAGCAGAAATAGCACAGCAGAAAGAGATGGAGGACGTATACACTTTACTTATGAGAATGAATCAGAGAATACTGGACACTGAGAAAGCACTGGAAGAAGCTTTGCAAGGGAAGCAACCTGACTTGTCTTTAAGGCCTCCTCCATTAACTCCAATAATATCGTCTCCCCCTCTAGCAGGTACTACAGCAGCGCCTCCACCAGCTTCAACTTCAGCTACAGAGGTTTCAGCCACAGCAACCACATCAGCAACTACAGCAGCGGCCGCACAAGAGGCCAATTTGGGCATGGAAGCCATGTTAAAAGAGATTAAGGCCCTCAAAGTTCAAATGACAGAAATGAGGGAAACCAAAGAAAAGCTAGCCAGAATTGAAGCTAGCTATGATAAATCAAAAATCACAGTCGCTAAGAAGACCAGGGAAATAAAGGCTCTAGAAAATAAAATAAAGGCCTTGGAGAAAGACCTCACTCTCCATACGACCCTGGCTCAAATTAAAACAATTTTATGGGATAATATTGGCAAGGCTCTCGTTGAGCAATGGACAGGAATTCAAACCGTTTTTGATCAAATAGATTTGATGGCAATAGCTCAGTATGAAACTCAAAAGGCCAGGGCATTATTGGCAGACAAGCCTAAGCTAGCCAATAAATTGATTCACTTTCTAAACACTCGTACTGGTGACCAAATGACAGCACTGAACATTCAGAACAGAACAGAAACCATTGTGAGAGTTAAAAAGGTACTGACCATGAGGAACTTTGTCCAGACAATAGAAAGAAAGTGCCAAGAAATGCAAATGGAGGTACAGGCCTTCAGACAAAGGATGGCAGATTTACAAAGCAGAGGTTTACCCAGCCTAGTTACTAGCATGGGAAAATTATTAAAGCAGGATCAGTATGCATATAGGTTACACACATATGTACAGCATCATATCACTGCATCATCAAGCAACACAGAAGAAACAACTCCTCTCACAGGGCAGAGTTTATACAATAAACTTGAAGATCTATTTTATATTGAGCATGAAATCAAGCATATCTTTCCTATCTGGCCCAATTATTATGCATATACAGAAGCTGACAAGACTCTATTCAAACTAAGGAAACATCATCTACCGCCAGAAGATTGGTGGCAAAGTCTGCTCCACATCCTACAGTAATTTGATTTTTTTTTACATATTTTGCTTCTGCAAAAAAATTGCATTGCACCACTTTTGATATCAGGAAAGTCCAAAGCAAACAACAAATGGAATTAGCACAGAAAAGCATTTTGGAAAATTGAACAGGTGGCAGGTGACAGAGCACCCAGAACACCTCATCAAAATGGTGCTCATCGACCGACTTTCTCAATCCAAGAGTCAACGACAATCAGGACACCTACAGCGGCTAATTTAACGCATTTACTTTCTCAGTTATTATTATGCAAGTTTTTCTTCATGAATAGTTATTAAGCCTGTCAAGGTAGCTAGACACAGTTATGTCCAGATATGTTCCCAATGGGATATTTTTGTAAATAACTTCTATATATGCTGCTAAGGCAGATGTATTAAGGGTTGGTTGTTTTTTACAATTTTGGGTTGATAGACTCTGAGGGAGACTCGCACTGTATGCTCTGAAATTTTCTATAATCAAAGATTGCTCAGGAGTATGGAGGATGAAATGTTGTTGTGTTTGAATGGTTGAAGATTAACTGTGAAATTCTTGTGATGTCGCATAACTCAATAAGTACTTCTTATCTCTGTTTTCACTCATCAATTACGCTCTTAAATAGCGGAAAGAAAGATTAGCTTAGAATTTGTTTTAATACACTCTATGCTCGATTTCCATTGTTTCTCCATGTTTTCATCTGTTTTAGGCATAAGTATGGATTCCATCTGGCTCATATTTGCCCTAATTCATCATGTGTGACAGTTATTCATGAATTCTTAACTGCTCGTGGATACAGTTCATTAGTTTTCCCTCTTTGAAGATGTTGAGAGATTCTTTTTGCCTCTCATCCCTCAGCTTCCATTTCATCTCTTTAGGCCCGAAGATTGGGTTATATACAGCTACCTTGCTTCACATTT
>APFE031570902.1:0-27662 GCA_000404065.3 Pinus taeda
TAATTATATAGCTGTGTTATTGTGTCAAGAGGGATCTAGTAGGGGAGATATGTAGATGTACGATTTTTAAAAATTTATATGTCGGCTCAATTAAATAATAATAAAAGGTTAAAAGTAATATCGAGCCCAATATGGAGAGATGTTGTAGTGTCCTTAAAAAGTTAAAAGTAATAAAATTAATTTTTTATAAGTTAAGATCGATTTTATTTACAATATAATAATATTTTTAACCATGGCCGCTGACTTTACCAGAGATATTATGAACTTGTAAATAGGCTTTATTACAATACAATGGGTCAATATTGTGGCTTCAATACAACATGCCCAAAAACCATCTCTCATTTTATACTCTTCAATAACCCAAAACAAATTGGAAAAAAAAAAACAATCTAAGATCCACATGCACAACTTTTCGCTATGAGTACCCTTAACCATTACAATTAAAATATTTTAATTGGAATATGACCACGACACTTAATCAAGAGGGCTTTATGTTAACAAGTAACATGGATAGTTGTAAAAAAGTAGACACAACAGGGCTTTATGTTAAGGATAGTTGTAAAAGGCATTGTCTATCCACACTACAATTTCGCTGAGAAAGCTATTTTTAGTAGGAATCCAACGATTTTTTTTTCTTTTTCAAAATGTTTAACTATAAGACTGTTTAAATCATTTTTTTTAATAGTGGAAATGGATCCAACGCCAACAAAAACCTTTGGGCACCCAAAATCCTAAAACTGAACAACTATAACTTAAATTTCCCAAAAATTTTACTAAATTTAAGTCAAATCTTTTACCGATATTTTCTGGTTTTGTAAAATGCCATTACGCAAAGTGTTCCATTAAACCCACCAAGTTAATATGCACCACCAGATATGACACGAAGTTAATGTTCACCACGAGATATAACACGTTGACACCCATAGGAGTTGAGTCTAGGACGACATGTAAGTTATGACACCCTTCCTTTCGAAATTCGAGCTGCCAGAATCCAACTACCGGTTTCGAGAGATTGGGGAAGGGTTTGAATCCCCATATAACAAATCTCTTCACAATCACAAATCGCTTGACGATCCCCTCTCGGGACACCTCTTTCATACCTATATATATAGACCGAGAGATAACCAATTCAATTGAAGAGTCCTTCTGATTGTGCAAGATTGGGTTGTGCGCATTTCATTTCTTCGTTTTTCAGCTCCGTGGGTTTCAGTTTCTATCATTGCTCATTTTGTTTTTGGCAATTAGAACAGTTGATCAAGTAACAATGGCAGGTCCGAGTTCTGCGACCCCGATCTTGAAGGACGAGCTAGACATAGTGATACCCACGATCCGGAACTTGGATTTCCTGGAAATGTGGAGGCCATTCTTTGAGCCCTATCACCTCATCATTGTGCAGGATGGCGAACCATCGAAGACCATCACAGTGCCCAAGGGTTTCGACTATGAACTCTACAACAGAAACGATATCAACAGGATCCTCGGACCCAAGGCCTCCTGCATCTCCTTCAAGGACAGTGCTTGTCGTTGTTTCGGCTACATGGTCTCCAAGAAAAAATACATCTTTACAATTGATGATGACTGCTTTGTTGCCAAGGATCCCTCCGACAACGACATCAATGCTCTCCAGCAGCACATTACGAATTTGCTTTCCCCCTCAACTCCATTCTTTTTCAATACACTATATGATCCATACAGAGAGGGCGCAGATTTTGTTCGTGGGTACCCCTTCAGCCTTCGCCATGGAACACCCACTGCAGTTTCTCACGGCCTCTGGATGAATATCCCTGACTACGATGCCCCCACTCAGCTTGTCAAGCCTTCAGAACGCAATACCAGGTATGTTGATGCAGTTTTAACAATACCAAAGGGTGCTCTTTTCCCCATGTGTGGCATGAATTTGGCCTTCAATAGGGACTTGATCGGGCCTGCAATGTATTTTGGCTTGATGGGTGATGGGCAGCCTATTGGTCGTTATGACGATATGTGGGCAGGATGGTGTGTCAAGGTGATCTGCGACCACTTGGGATTGGGAGTGAAGGCAGGAGGACATCATTCCATTTTTCCAACCTGTTACACTTCCAAAAGAATGTACTTCTGTGCAACAATGCTACATTGAGTTGTCAGAAGCTGGCAGATGCAATGGTCACTTGGATTGAAGCTTGGGATGAGCTCAATCCCACTGCCAACCATGCTACCAATGGACCAGCGATGGTATCCACGAAGTATTTGGTAGATGAATAATTTTGGTAGATGAATAGTCTCTTAGTTATTAGTTTTTTTTATTCAGTATTAGCAGGGGATAGGTTGAAATCTGGGGAAACCTTTCTTGGGATGCGATCATTTTTGAGAATCTGAATGCAGTATTTGCATGGATATGTTTTTGGTTCAGTTAGATGATAATAGGGACTACACCCACATCCTGAGAAACATTAGATGGGGTGCAAATGTTTTGAGAATATGCATATGCAGTAGAATGCTTGGATCTGGTATGTGTTTGAATCCCTTTCTGCTATTGAGATTGATTTTTTTGGTGCAACTGTTTTCGTTGAAAAACATAATTTGGTGTAGTTAATTTGGTGTAGTTATCTTATTTTTGAAATTTTTTACGTATGAAATATTCAGGAAAAAAGTTTAATCTGTCGAGTACAATATCCTACACTGCCAATTTTTTAAAATCAGATGTAATGATAGCCTGAATTAATTATTTCATTTTCCACTTATATTTTATTCTTTTTCTTTTGTATATTATTTATTTTGATGGTTCTTAATCCACTGATTTTGTATCCCCTGACTTTATATTGAATTTGAAATATTTTAATTAGTTGAAGTGATCTGTAGAATATTCATTAGATTTTGCGAATTGTGAAAATGTGATTTGTCATACCATATATGATTTTCCAATACTTTTTATGCGATGGGTTCACACTTCATGTATTTCTCCAATACTTTTTTATGTGATGTATTCGCACGTCAGTGTTTTTAACAGTATTGTTCATTTTGATAAATGTATAAATAAATTAATTATATATTATATATATATATATAATGTTAAATTATTAAAATAATTATAGAATTTACCACCACCTCCTTCTTATTTACTTAATTTGGTCTATTTCTATTCTTTCTTCATTCTCTATATAAATCTTCCAAATTAATAACTAAATTAAGGCTTAATTAATCACAATTAATTAACACTTAATCATGAATCTTCCCATCTAGTACCTCCTTAGAAAAACAATGCTTTACATCTCTCGCACCACCAGATGACCACATTTGGTTTTAAGATTGCTTAATCATCAAATTATGCTAATTAAGGAAATTAATAATTTTTAAGGGATGATTAAGATGATATTTGGAATCTAGCCTATTATTGGAGAAATCTTGGACCCCAGATACCCATAGAAGGTTAACAAGCAAAGTTTAACCCAATTTAGCAAGTTGAATCAATTTACAACAAAGTTTTGCTAGATTTTAGTTATGCTGATTAGTATGTTGCAAAAATTTCTTAATTTCTTGAATTCTTACATTTGCTAAATCTTTCTATGCATGTAAAATGAGAAAAAAGAAAAGGACGAAGACAAATCCCTTGAAAATTGGAGCAGATCTAATTCTGTTGAAGGAGAACTCAACTAATGGCTAATCAAAACATCCTCAACAATGGATTTAAAAATGAAACTTTTAATTTAAGAGCTTGATTTCACCTATTCTATAGATTTTCTATACACAAAGATTTTTTGTTGTAGATATTTAATAAATAGTTTGATTAAAACAACAAGCAATATTGGTTTGTTAGGAAACTAGTTTTTATATATATGACTCTTTCCAATAAGAAAATGTTCAATTGGACAAATTTGTATTCAAAGGAAATTGATATTATATATAAGCTATTTTAATGGGTTTTGAAGACCCAAGGATATTTTCAAAAAGTCTTTTTTGTTTAACAAATCCAATATGTGATATACTATTATATGCATATATGATTTTAGTTGAATACAAAATCAATATTTAATTAATTGTTTCATTTTTGTGAGTATTAATATACTCATTTTAATTATATAATTTAAAATAAGTATTTGGGCTTATTGATTTGCTTATGTTCACATTATTTTTATTACTTAAAATGATTATCTTTCTATCTAATGTTCATTCTTGAAATTGAATTGTATTATCACTAGTGATATAGATAGACTTTTTGTTTTTTTTAAGAATATAATTTACAATTTACAATTAATAAAACATAAAATAACAAAACCCATATTCCTTTTATGCTTTATCATTAGCGTCTATTTCATTATGTGGCCTAGTTGAGCCCACATATTAGTCATGGAATACTATTGTTTAAATATTTGTAGTTTCTTAAGAAACATGCTTTTGGGTAGTTCTTTCCCGCCTTCCTATTGGTAACAACAAGTATTACAAAACACCAACCCAAGAGAAGTTAAAATTAGATAGATTTAGTAATAGGTATTTAGGATAAATAGGTTAGAGTATTAACAATAGTAGTAGTGGTAATAAGTGATATATTTACTGTAGGTTAGTTTTGGTTGCAAGAATTGGGCCATTACCAGAGAGTGTTATCAGAATATTCGACAATACTGAGAGGAGGGAGTGAATTAGTGTTATCAATTTTTAAATTCAAAAACATGTAAATGCATCCATTGGTATAAACAAAAGCACATAAATATGCAAAACTCAGTATTTTTTATGTAAAAACCACATTTTGTTTCCTCATATAAATAAAGAGTACATTCAAATTTATCAGCACCAACTGAAAGGAAGCACAAAATCCCTAAATGATCAATACCAAAGCTTGTACAAGAGTCAATATTAGTCAAAGAAAACCTTTGCTTCTAAAAGTTTCTCCTCTTTCCTTCACACATGCACTCAACTTACTAAACACAAACTTCTTAGAAACAAAACTTCCCTCAACAAATGATCCTTGAACTCGAACTCCTTATTAACAAAACTCGACATCTAGAACTATGCCTCCTCTATAGAGTTCAACCTCCTCAAGAGAGGATAGTGTTATATCTTCAAAACATACCTAACAATCACTTTCAAACACACCATGATTTGGCCCTCAAAACAAGCTCAAGTTCAAGCATATTTGTAATAGAACTTCAGGTCCTAAATTCCACCTGAACTGGGATAGGTCACTACTCTTAGGATAGGCTTCAAACTCAACCTTCCACACTAGAATTCAACCCTCTACACAGATATGAAATTTTACCTTGAAAGGGGACAAAATTTGGCCCTCAAGAACATGTCTGCAAAAATCATTACAAAAAAGATTTCAAAATAAGCCACAAGCCCTTCAAAAATGTGCCAAAAATCATGCCCCATAAAGTCTCTCCAAATCAACTCCTCTTCACTTCTGGTTCATGAGGCATGAACCTCATAACTCCTCCTTTTATTGACTAGGGTTCAAATAGATGTGAACTTGCTTGAGTGAGTAAATTTAGATTCTCCTTCTCATGCCTATTTATAGTGCATTCAGGATCTAAACTGGGTTAACTTTTCAACTAGTTGGACTGGACTATGCACCTGGCAGAATGTATAGTGAATACTGGAAAAATAATTTCTCCTCAACCATAATTTGTTAGAGGGAGTGCAATATACCAATGGAAACGTCTCAAAATAATATTCCAAACATATATGATATGCTTTCATATTATCTAGGTAAATGGATTAAAAATTCATTCAAATATTTGTAACTAAATGGAGCATAAAAAATCCAAAAAGAAAATGTCAACTTTTTTTGTTTGAATATGTAACTTTTTGTCTCATTTCAACAACCATTAACATCAATGACAACTTCTTCCAACAATATCCCCTTTTTTCATTAATAGAAACCATCATACTCCCCTTGTTATCATGCTCCCCTTGTCTTCATGCTTCTTGATCTTTGTCTCCCCCTTTGATATCAATGGAAAAGGCTACTCCCCCTTGAATCTGTCTCTCCGCTTTTCATTCTTTCCTGAATATTATGTGAATCAATTTGGAGAAGCAATTACTCCCATTTTATGTCTGATATACTCAAATGTCTCCCTGGGCAGTGGTTTGGCGAAGATGTCTACAATATGTTCCTTTGTCCCAACATACTATAGCTTTATATTGTTTTCTATGACTTTCTCCCTTAGAAAGTGAAACTTGATAGGAATATGCTTGGTCTTGGAATGCATCACTGGAATTACACTGGTGTTGTCACAAAGTATCATAATAGGCTCATCATATTTTACTTGTATGTCTTCCAATGTTTTCTTCAACTAGAGGACCTGAGTACAACATGTTGTTGCTGCAATATATTTTTCTTCTTTTGTAGACAAGGATACAAAAGATTGCTTCTTTCTCAATCAAGATATTAAATAGTTTTGCAAGTAGAAGGTTTCTCCACTTGTACTTCTGTCATCTATATTTCATGCCCGATCTACATCTATGTAAGACACTAGTGTCGACTCCTTTCCTTTTGGATACCACAATACAAAGTTTGTTGTTCCTTTGAGATATTTGTATATATTTTTTACTGATAGAACATGAGTTTTCTTTGGTGTTGCTTGAAATATTGCAACTTATCCAAATGCTTGCATTACATTTGGCCTTGAAGTTGTCACATAGAGTAGGCTACCAATCATTGTTCTATAGATCCTTTTACCCAATTCCTTGGGTTCATCTTCTTTGCTTCACTTGCATTGAGTGACCATAGGATTGCTCACAAGTTTGCAGTCTTCCGTTTTGAACTTCTTTAACATTTCTTTGATGTACTTGGTTTGAGATATCAAAATACCTCCATCTAGCTAAGATATTTGGAGTCCCAAAAATAAATCCAACTCCCCAATCAAAGACATTTCAAATTCATTATGCATATATTTTGTAAGGTTCTGACTTATTCTATCATCATCACTTTCAAAGACGATGCCATCAACATATACTTTAATGATGACCATATTTCCTTGATCTTCCTTTATGTACAGATTATTATCTGCATTTCCCTTCTAGTTCCTTGTTGCAAATATGTATCCAATATTTAGTACTAAGCTCTAGGGAATTGCTTAAGTCCATACAAGGCTTTTTTCAATCTACAAGCATAGTCTCCATATTTTGATAATAGGAATCCTTTTAGTTGTTTTATGTAGACTTCTTCTTCTAGCTCCCTATTAAGAAATTTTGATTTTACATCCATCTGAAATGCTTTGATTATTTTTGGAGAATGCATAAGCCAAGAGTATTATTATTACTTCCATTCTGGCTACCAGAGTAAAAGTTTCTTCAAAGTCTATCCCTTCAACTTGGGAATACCCTTTGCACACTAGCCTTGCTTTGTTTCTGGTCACCTTTCCATCTTCATTTACTTTGTTCTTGAAGACCAATTTTGTACCAATCACATTTTTTTCTTGGGCCTTGGAACAAGTTCCCATGTCTCATTCTTATTATTTTGATTTAGTTCTTCTTCCATGGCCTTGATCCAATGTTCATCATTTCTAGCTTCCTCAAAGTTACTTGGTTCAATTGTGGACAATAGTGATAGATTCCCTTGCACTTTTCTTCCCAATGATTTATTCTAGTGGATGATTCTTATGGTACCAAATTTTAGGTCTATTGGAAGGTGTTTGAAAATCTTTATAATTGTTTGCTTCCTCTTTTTCTGCCCCTGACTACTTATCTTCTTGGTCTTCCTCTTCTTCTTTTTCTTCAGTTTTATTTGGTTCTTCCTCTTCCTATTCTTCAAAGATGTGTGAATTTTTTCTTTCATTCTTGGTCTTCAACAAGTTTGTTTCATCAAAATTTGCATTAGTGCTTTCTGTAGGTTTTAACCCCGTACATAAATTACATGCATACGAATTCTAAAAACAAAAAATAAAAAATGGTGAGATCATAAAACATAAAACATATATACAGAAATATTTGCCCCTCGATCCAAAAACTGGGACTACCATATTGATTTTTCATTATATTCCTTTGAATTTTACAATACATATATATACATTACAAAGCATCCATAAACCCCAATCCATTAAACCTAGATTAGAGCATAATCATAGTTCCCTTGACCAGATCTACAAAATACCATGGGCAGAAACCCATCATGCCCAAAACCATGTGCGAAAACCACACAAAAAACCATAGGTAGGTTTGTCCATCTAATATAGGGTCCAAAAATAATTTCCTTGGGGCACTGCCCCATACCCCGTAGAGGGGGGCTACTGCCCCCCTCAAAACCCCCTGTTGCACCCAACGCAACAAACAATGTGGGGCTAGTCGTGGAAAGAATATAACATACTCCCAACACTTTATACTATCTTGTTGAGTCTAATAATGTAGCACTTGTATGATTTAACTTTACATGAGTAACCAACATGTATGCCTTCATCTGTCTGGGAGTCAAACTTTCCTTGCATCTGGTCATCCCTTTTTATGTATTTTCTTTCAAATATTATGAAACACTTAACACTAGCTAGCCTTCCCTTCTATAATTCATAGGGAGTTTTAACATTGTTACTTCTAAGTAATCTTCTGTTCAAAATGTGAATAACTGTATGTAACTTGTACCCAAAAGATATTACTTAGCTTGGATTCATACAACAAAGTTCTAGCCATCTCTTCCATAATCTTTTTCTTGATTTCAACCACTCCATTTTGTTGAGGAGTTCTAACTATTGAGAAATCTCCTCTTATTCCATGTTCTTCGAGATTGTAATTGAATTCATTGAAGTAAGTTCTCCTCCATTATATTATCTCAAGGATTTGATTAAAAAAATTGGTTTCATTTTCAACAAGTTCCTTGAATATTCTGAAAATTGCAAAATATTTTGACTTCTTTTTAAGAAAAAAACCCAATTCATCCTTATGTGGTCATCAACAAGAAACATAAAATATTGTTCACCATCTAGTCCTTTTGTTCTTGTTGGCCCACATAAATAAGTATGTACAACTTCCAATAGTTTTGTTGTGGAATTTTCCTTAGTTTTGAACCCAACTCATGTTTCCTTTCCATGTTGACAATACTTGCATATAGTATTTGAAGGCTTTGTAATTTTAGGAATATCCCTTACAGATCCCTTCTTGCTAATCTTGAAAACATTGTGAAAGTGTATATTCCCTAGTCGCTTATGCCAAACCTAACTTTCATCTTCCTTTCCCAGGAAACATCTTTCCTTTCCAATCTCATCATGATGTATATTTTTTTTGGATTTGTTATTGTTGTTGCAACCAGTTTCCATGATCCTTATTTTCTTATTTCACATTCCTTTGAATTGAATAGAAGTGTGTATCCTTGATCACACATTTGGCTAACACCTAGCAAATTACACTTCATATCTTCAACACGTGAAACATTTTCTTCCACCGCACTTTGCTTCCAAGGATAATTGTGCCTTTCTCTATAATTTTGGCAAAGCTATCATTCCCAAAAGTGATAGATCCTTATTTTTCTTTTGTTCTATTTAACAAAATTTGTCTTTGTCTCCAGTCCTATGCTTTGAAAATCCACCATCGATATACCATTGACTTATTCTACTTTGGGCTTGTAAGGCAAACCCACATTCATCAACCTTCAAATCTTCATGCTTCTTTTTCCAAGTTCTTAGTTGTTTCCCCATATGATGGATAGGAACCTGCCTTGTTTCCTTTGAAGCAACTATCAAATTGCTTCTACAATTTCTCACTGTGTCCAAATTTTTTACATTTGTAACATTCAGTTTTATATCTAAGAGAGCCAAAACAATTATAATTTGTGTTGAAATTTTCATGAGATTTTCTACCATAACTACCTTCATAACAGTTCTTGAGATTTTCATAGTTATTTCTTATATTTATACCTATTGTATAAGTTATATTGTATATAACCTTATGCCCAAAATTATTACAAGAATAACACACTCCAAGAAAAATATTTTGTTACATGAGTGTAGGTGGTCTTCTTGATGGTGTTGTCCTTCTGACGCCATTAAATTCTTCTTGAATGTTCTTCATTGTTGGTTGTTGTAAGACCTCCTTTAACTGCTTAGATTCTTCCTTCTTGATAGGACCTTTAAGCACATCAACGTAACTTCCTTTCTTTGCTTCATTTCATGTCATCATAGAGATTGAACTTTTATCAATATTATTTTGTTTATAACCTAGACCATACCTTCCATTGAATAGTTTATGGTTTTTGATGATTTCATCTAGTATTTTGGTAATATTTTCAAAGTTCTAATGGATATCCTTCCTCCATAGTTCCTTCATCAAAGAAACTATCTCAAATTCCAGATTCTTGGTTATTCTCTCCTTCTCTTCTAGCTATATATTGAGTGTTTCTTCAATCACTCTTCTTGTAGTTGTACTTTTAGAGTTATGATAGTTTGATTGGTCTCTTCAGTGTTCCTATTAGGAATTTTTAAACATTCTTTTAGTTTATTTACCTCTTCCTTGAGTATGAGATTTTCCTTTCTTCTTCTTCTAAGATCACTTAAGGTACTAATCAATATTACGTCAACATCCACTTCTCCTTCTTACTCTTCATGATTTCCATCATAATTTTCAAGAGTCTTATTATGAGAATATAATTCCATGAAAATTACTCTACCATAATCATGGTCACTATCATCATCTTTACTGGATGAGATAATATCTTCTCTTGAATACAAACTTTTCTTCTTGAAGAATTTTCCCTTGTTCTTTCCTTTGTTTCTTTTTTTATATTTATTTTCTTTCTTATAACTTTATTCTTCATCACTATCTGAACCCTTTGCAAAAGGACATTTAGAATCATAATCACCAATTTTACCACATTCAAAACACTTTAAAGAAAGTTTACCTTTATATTTTCGAGTTCCTCTTTTCAACTTTCTCACAAAATTGGGTTCTTCTTCATTGTCTGAATCATCACTACAAATAGAGCTTGTTTTTTGCTTTTGCTTGTTCTTCCTTGTATTATTGGAGACTTTAAAAGCTACTTCCCTTTTGGATGAATTTCCTATCCTGTCCTCATTTCATATATCTCATCCATACTCAACGTAGCTAGATCTTGTCTTTCTTCTAAAGTTGAGATTTTGGAATCAAATCTCATTAGGAGATATCTTAGTATCTTTTGAAAAATTATATTATCTACCATCTTATCTCCCATTTCTCTCATAGTATTCATGACCTCATCAACCTAGAGAAAGTAAGCTAGAGTTTCTTCATCTTCCTTAATATTTAGGTGTTCAAGCTATCCTCTATAAGCTTGGACCCTTTTACCTTTTCATCTCCTTGAGACACATTATTGAGCTTGTCCGAAATTTCCTGTGCTGAATCACAATGCATGACCCTGACAAATTATGATCTTGTCAACCCTCCTAGAATGGCATACATAGCCTCTGATTTAATTTCATAGAATCTTCTTGCAACCAGACACATTGGAGCAGGGGTTAATACCTTGTATTCATTTAGAATAGTTTTTCAAACATCAACTCCTTATTCTTGCAAGAATAATCTCATCCTTATGCTCCAAAAGACATAATTTTATCCATCAAACAATGGCATACCATGTTTGGTGTATTCTTCTTGCTTTTCCATGAGTTTAATTGAGATATACCTTCCAGCGGTCAAAGTGTTTCTAAAGGAATATTTGATACTAATTGTTGGAATATTTAGCATTACTACGAGGGAGGTAAATCAATATTAACAATTTTTAACTCCAAACGTTTTTAAATGCATCAACAGGTATAAAACAAAGCACATAAATATACAAAACTTATAAATCTTTACGTGAAAACCATGGAATGATTTGCTTAATATATATAAATAGTACTTCAAATTTATTAACACCAACTGAAAGGAAGCACCAACACTCAAGTTTATCAACACAAATTGAAAGGAAGCACCAACTCCCTGATTTATCGTCACTAAACCTGTACAAGAATCAATATTAGTAAAACAAATTTGTTCTTCTGGAATTTTCTCCTCTGTCCTTCACACGGGAATTCGAATCCCTAAACACAATCTTATTAGCAACATAACTTCCCTAAAAAAATGATCCTTGAACTTGGCCTCCTTATTAGCAGGAATTGACCTCTAGAACTTTGACTCCTCCACAAGGTTCGACCTCCTCAATAAAGGATAGTCTTAGATTTTCAAAACAGAATTGTAACTCAACTTGAAACATTCCAAGATTTAGCCTTAAAAATAGGCATGAATTTGACCTTATCTGTACCAGAACTTTGGTCCCTAAATTTAACCTCAATAGGGATAGGTCATTATTCCTAGGACAGGTCTGAAACTCAATCTCCCACACTAGAATCTTACTCATAACATATATATGAAATTCATCCTTGAAAAGGGACAAAATGTGACCCTCAATAATAATTTTTTTATAAACCTTCTAACCAATACCAAAAACCTTCAAATAGTTTTCCAAAAAACGTTCTAAAATAAGCCAAAAAACATTTCCAAAATAAGACAAAAACCCTTCAAAAATGTGCAAAAAATCCTTCCCTAAAAGGTCTCTCTAAATCAACTTCTCTTCACTTCTAATTCATGAGGTATGAACCTCAAAACTCCTTTCCTTTGCTTGTTTAAATATATCCAAAATTTCTTGAGGGAGTGATTTGAAATGCTCCTTCTCATGCCTATTTATAGTGAATTCAAAGTCTAGATTGCACTGACTTGTCCACTAACTAGGTCAACTTATCCACTGGTTGGAATAGCTTGTGCAACTGGCCAAATGTATAGTGAATGTTTGAAAATCATTCATCCTCAACCGTGATGAGTTAGAGGGAGTTACATAAACCATTAGAAAGGCCTAGAAATAACATTTCTATCCATATATGTTATGGTTCAATTTTAGCTAGGTAAATGGAGTAAAATTGAATTCAAAGATAGGGTATCCAAATGGGGCATCAAAGGTAAGAAATAATATTTCAAAATATACTATTTGAAAATGTAAATTTCTCTTTCATTTGGACGACCTTTGACATCAATAAAAACTTCTTTCAACAAGTGCCACCACATCAAACTAGAAAGGGTGCAATTGATGTTTTGATGGAGTGGTAACTCTTCATTGCAGGCCAGAATTTTCCCGCATGTGAAAAATTGGCACTAGAAGGAGGGAAACTCTGATGGCGAATGGGACATAAAGCCTCCCACAAAATCAAATGTCATTCACATAGATCTACAACATCCTCAAATCCAAGTACTCTTTCAAGTCCTCATGTATCTGATGTCGAATATCTATATTCAAACACCCTTGGTCATTCTGAAGAAGTCACCCAACCTATTCACAAATAGGAAACTACTTCTGAAAGAACCTGTTGTCAGTTTTTCTAGCACCTAGGCTCTGGTTTGATTGTAGACTAATGCCTAGGACATCTTGAATAGAGGAGTGCATGGACGATTATTGATGGGGCCTCTCGGTTACACTCCAATTTTCGCAAAGTTTAAAAGGATAATAAAAGGGGCTTGGTTCAAAAACCCTTTAGTAAGGTAAACTCACGCCAATACATGGATCCAAATGTGTAGGGGGTAAATTAGGGCAACCTCAAAGAGAAATGTCTTGTTCTGTGGCCGACACACAACAACAGGCAACCTCAATATTGGCGTTGTAGTAAAATGAAGAGGAGGAAAGAGAGGAGGGGAATCTGATGCGTAGTGTTGTAAACGAGACAAAATCCTCAGCAACAATATTCTAGTAGAAGTATGGAAGACTGACGAGATGAAAGAGAGGAAAGAGTGGAGTGCAAATTAAGGTTTCATGTCGTATACCTCATGGGTACCTCTATCACCAAACAACGTGAGTAAATCTGTGCTCATATAGGAATGCAGGTTAATCAAATAACACAAGTAAATCTATCTTGTACACAAGTACTGTAAGTTATAGACTAACACAAGTAAATTTATAATATACATAGGTATTGTTCACTATAGCAGCATATATATAACCATGAGAGGATGAGACTAGCAGTTTCATTAAATTTTGGAGAAATAAAAACACATATGAAATGAGATTTATAGAGGGGAAAATATACTGCACATTGCTCTAATTAGAATCGCCAAAGGGTTTCATTAATCCAATATGAGTCCAACATACTAGTCCATTACATTCAGTAAGATATCACTCAAGTCCCTGATTTGATAATCACTCTATGAGTGATATTAATTAAGAATTTATTAATTGAAGGTATTACAAACTCATATGTTGGTGTGCGTGTCTATGTTATTTAAGCAACGGATCGATCAGATTGCAAATACACAGACACTAGAAAGGGAAAACAGCAGATAAATACAGTAAGCAAAGACAAGAACACAAGAAATTAATAAGGAGTTCACCCTATCCTCCAAGGTTACATTTATGCTCCAGCTTTCAATGGTGACCTTCTTTTTATTGTGTCTTGAAGCAGAGAATTACACTGAAGGAGCTCAATGTGAGTCTCCTGAAACAGATTGGCTTGGCAGGGTGGTTTTTGGATTTCCCAAACCACTGGAGTACACAAACTCTTTTCCTTCCCAACTATGTGACCTTCCAGTCTATAATGGAGAGAGCCCAATGTGGTGCTCCATCCGGATAGATCCTCTCTGGGATGGCTTGAATCCCCCAAGCTCTCTGGTGCTCGATGTTTCCTTCAGTCAGCTCAGCCCTCTGTCTTCCATTTTGTTGTTGCTTCACTGTCTTTCTTCTTTCTGTTCTTCCTTTCTGTATTCCATCCTCCTCTCAGGGTATTGGTGTATTTCTGCTTTTCATGTGCATGGGTTTAAGTCCATTCATACCCATGGTTGTTCGATTCCTCTTCCACTTCCTGTCGGATCACCTGCTATAGCTTCCCTTGGAGTTCCCTGTTCAGCGTCATCATCAAGCTCAAAGGGAGTGGCCACATGTCCTCCTACAGCTACGCCAATTCGCTTCGTCAGTTCAGTTTTTCCATTACGTCATGGAATGAGTCTTTTTCCACCTTGGAAGTCAAATCGGACGTCAAATCTTTACAAACTGCAGCTTAATCCCCCGTAGATATTTAATAAATAGTTTGATTAAAACAACAAGCAATATTGGTTTGTTAGGAAACTAGTTTTTATATATATGACTCTTTCCAATAAGAAAATGTTCAATTGGACAAATTTGTATTCAAAGGAAATTGATATTATATATAAGCTATTTTAATGGGTTTTGAAGACCCAAGGATATTTTCAAAAAGTCTTTTTTGTTTAACAAATCCAATATGTGATATACTATTATATGCATATATGATTTTAGTTGAATACAAAATCAATATTTAATTAATTGTTTCATTTTTGTGAGTATTAATATACTCATTTTAATTATATAATTTAAAATAAGTATTTGGGCTTATTGATTTGCTTATGTTCACATTATTTTTATTACTTAAAATGATTATCTTTCTATCTAATGTTCATTCTTGAAATTGAATTGTATTATCACTAGTGATATAGATAGACTTTTTGTTTTTTTTAAGAATATAATTTACAATTTACAATTAATAAAACATAAAATAACAAAACCCATATTCCTTTTATGCTTTATCATTAGCGTCTATTTCATTATGTGGCCTAGTTGAGCCCACATATTAGTCATGGAATACTATTGTTTAAATATTTGTAGTTTCTTAAGAAACATGCACTTGGATAGTTCTTTCCTGCCTTCCTATTGGTAACAACAAGTATTACAAAACACCAACCCAAGAGAAGTTAAAATTAGATAGATTTAGTAATAGGTATTTAGGATAAATAGGTTAGAGTATTAACAATAGTAGTAGTGGTAATAAGTGATATATTTACTGTAGGTTAGTTTTGGTTGCAAGAATTGGGCCATTACCAGAGAGTGTTATCAGAATATTCGACAATACTGAGAGGAGGGAGTGAATTAGTGTTATCAATTTTTAAATTCAAAAACATGTAAATGCATCCATTGGTATAAACAAAAGCACATAAATATGCAAAACTCAGTATTTTTTATGTAAAAACCACATTTTGTTTCCTCATATAAATAAAGAGTACATTCAAATTTATCAGCACCAACTGAAAGGAAGCACAAAATCCCTAAATGATCAATACCAAAGCTTGTACAAGAGTCAATATTAGTCAAAGAAAACCTTCTCTTCTAAAAGTTTCTCCTCTTTCCTTCACACATGCACTCAACTTACTAAACACAACCTTCTTAGAAACAAAACTTCCCTCAACAAATGATCCTTGAACTCGAACTCCTTATTAACAAAAGTTGACCTCTAGAACTATGCCTCCTCTATAGAGTTCAACCTCCTCAAGAGAGGATAGTGTTATATCTTCAAAACATACCTAACAATCACTTTCAAACACACCATGATTTGGCCCTCAAAACAAGCTCAAGTTCAAGCATATTTGTAATAGAACTTCAGGTCCTAAATTCCACCTGAACAGGGATAGGTCACTACTCTTAGGATAGGCTTCAAACTCAACCTTCCACACTAGAATTCAACCCTCTACACAGATATGAAATTTTACCTTGAAAGGGGACAAAATTTGACCCTCAAGAACATGTCTGCAAAAATCATTACAAAATTGATTTCAAAATAAGCCACAAGCCCTTCAAAAATGTGCCAAAAATCATGCCCCATAAAGTCTCTCCAAATCAACTCCTCTTCACTTCTGGTTCATGAGGTATGAACCTCATAACTCCTCCTTTTATTGACTAAGGTTCAAATAGATGTGAACTTGCTTGAGTGATTAAATTTAGATTCTCCTTCTCATGCTTATTTATAGTGCATTCAGGATCTAAACTGGGTTAACTTTTCAACTAGTTGGACTGGACTATGCACCTGGCAGAATGTATAGTGAATACTGGAAAAATAATTTCTCCTCAACCATAATTTGTAGAGGGAGTGCAATATACCAATGGAAACGTCTCAAAATAATATTCCAAACATATATGATATGCTTTCATATTATCTAGGTAAATGGATTAAAAATTCATTCAAATATTTGTAACTAAATGGAGCATAAAAAATCCAAAAAGAAAATTTCAACTTTTTTTGTTTGAATATGTAACTTTTTGTCTCATTTCAACAACCATTAACATCAATGACAACTTATTCCAACAATATCCCCTTTTTTCATTAATAGAAACCATCATACTCCCCTTGTTATCATGCTCCCCTTGTCTTCATGCTTCTTGATCTTTGTCTCCCCCTTTGATATCAATGGAAAAGGGTAATCCCCCTTGAATTTGTCTCTCCGCTTGTCATTCTTTCCTAAATATTATGTGAATCAATTTGGAGAAGCAATTACTCCCATTTTATGTCTGATATACTCAAATGTCTCCCTGGGCAGTGGTTTGGCGAAGATGTCTACAATATGTTCCTTTGTCCCAACATACTATAGCTTTATATTGTTTTCTATGACTTTCTCCCTTAGAAAGTGAAACTTGATAGGAATATGCTTGGTCTTGGAATGCATCACTGGAATTACACTGGTGTTGTCACAAAGTATCATAATAGGCTCATCATATTTTACTTGTATGTCTTCCAATGTTTTCTTCAACCAGAGGACCTGAGTACAACATGTTGTTGCTACAATATATTTTTCTTCTTTTGTAGACAAGGATACAAAAGATTGCTTCTTTCTCAATCAAGATATTAAATAGTTTTGCAAGTAGAAGGTTTCTCCATTTGTACTTCTGTCATCTATATTTCATGTCCGATCTACATCTATGTAAGACACTAGTGTCGATTCCTTTCCTTTTGGATACCACAATACAAAGTTTGTTGTTCCTTTGAGATATTTGTATATATTTTTTACTGCTAGAACATGAGTTTTCTTTGGTGTTGCTTGAAATATTGCAACTTATCCAAATGCTTGCATTACATTTGGCCTTGAAGCTGTCACATAGAGTAGGCTACCAATCATTGTTCTATAGATCCTTTTACCCAATTCCTTGGGTTCATCTTCTTTGCTTCACTTGCATTGAGTGACCATAGGATTGCTCACAAGTTTGCAGTCTTTCGTTTTAAACTTCTTTAACATTTCTTTGATGTACTTGGTTTGAGATATCAAAATACCTCCATCTAGCTAAGATATTTGGAGTCCCAAAAATAAAGCCAACTCCCCAATCAAAGACATTTCAAATTCATTATGCATATATTTTGTAAGGTTTTGACTTATTCTATCATCATCACTTTCAAAGAAGATGCCATCAACGTATACTTCAATGATGACCATATTTCCTTGATCTTCCTTTATGTACAGATTATTATCTGCATTTCCCTTCTAGTTCCTTGTTGCAAATATGTATCCAATATTTAGTACTAAGCTCTAGGGAATTGCTTAAGTCCATACAAGGCTTTTTTCAATCTACAAGCATAGTCTCCATATTTTGATAATAGGAATCCTTTTAGTTGTTTTATGTAGACTTCTTCTTCTAGCTCCCTATTAAGAAATTTTGATTTTACATCCATCTGAAATGCTTTGATTATTTTTGGAGAATGCTTATGCCAAGAGTATTATTATTACTTCCATTCTGGCTACCAGAGTAAAAGTTTCTTCAAAGTCTATCCCTTCAACTTGGGAATACCCTTTGCACACTAGCCTTGCTTTGTTTCTTGTCACCTTTCCATCTTCATTTAGTTTGTTCTTGAAGACCAATTTTGTACCAATCACATTTTTTTCTTGGGCCTTGGAACAAGTTCCCATGTCTCATTCTTCTTATTTTGATTTAGTTCTTCTTCCATGGCCTTGATCCAATGTTCATCATTTCTAGCTTCCTCAAAGTTACTTGGTTCAATTGTGGACAATAATGATAGATTCCCTTGCACTTTTCTTCCCAATGATTTATTCTAGTGGATGATTCTTATGGTACCAAATTTTAGGTCTATTGGAAGGTGTTTGAAAATCTTTCTAATTGTTCGCTTCTTCTTTTTCTGCCCCTGACTACTTATCTTCTTAGTCTTACTCTTCTTCTTTTTCTTCAGTTTTATTTGGTTCTTCCTCTTCCTATTCTTCAAAGATGTGTGAATTTTTTCTTTCCTTCTTGGTCTTCAACAAGTTTGTTTCATCAAAATTTACATTAGTGCTTTCTGTAGGTTTTAACCCCGTACATAAATTGCATGCATGCGAATTCCAAAAACAAAAAATAAAAAATGGTGAGATCATAAAACATAAAACATATATACAGAAATATTTGCCCCTCGATCCAAAAACTGGGACTACCATATTGATTTTTCATTATATTCCTTTGAATTTTACAATACATATATATACATTACAAAGCATCCATAAACCCCAATCCATTAAACCTAGATTAGAGCATAATCATAGTTCCCTTGACCAGATCTACAAAATACCATGGGAAGAAAACCATCATGCCCAAAACCATGTGCGAAAACCACACAAAAAACCATAGGTAGGTTTGTCCATCTAATATAGGGTCCAAAAATAATTTCCTTGGGGCACTGCCTGAGACCCCGTAGAGGGGGGCTACTGCCCCTCTCAAAACCCCCTGTTGCACCCAACGCAACAAACAACGTGGGGCTAGTCGTGGAAAGAATATAACATACTCCCAACACTTTCTACTATCTTGTTGAGTCTAATAATGTAGCACTTGTATGATTTAACTTTACATGAGTAACCAACATGTATGCCTTCATCTGTCTGGGAGTCAAACTTTCCTTGCATCTGGTCATCCTTTTTTACGTATTTTCTTTCAAATATTATGAAACACTTAACACTAGCTAGCCTTCCCTTCTATAATTCATAGGGAGTTTTAACATTGTTACTTCTAAGTAATCTTCTGTTCAAAATGTGAATAAATGTATGTAACTTGTACCCAAAAGATATTACTTAGCTTGGATTCATACAACAAAGTTCTAGCCATCTCTTCCATAATCTTTTTCTTGCTTTCAACCACTCCATTTTGTTGAGGAGTTCTAACTATTGAGAAATCTCCTCTTATTCCATGTTCTTCGAGATTGTAATTGAATTATTTGAATTAAGTTCTCCTCCATTATATTATCTCAAGGATTTGATTAAAAAAATTGGTTTCATTTTCAACAAGTTCCTGTAATATTCTGAAAATTTCAAAATATTTTGACTTCTTTTTAAGAAAAAAACCCAGTTCATCCTTATGTAGTCATCAACAAGCAACATAAAATATTGTTCACCATCTAGTCCTTTTGTTCTTGTTGACCCACATAAATAAGTATGTACAACTTCCAATAATTTTGTTGTGGAATTTTCCTTAGTTTTGAACCCAACTCATGTTTCCTTTCCATGTTGACAATACTTGCATATAGTATTTGAAGGCTTTGTAATTTTAGGAATATCCCTTACAGATCCCTTCTTGCTAATCTTGAAAACATTGTGAAAGTGTATATTCCCTAGTCGCTTATGCCAAACCTAACTTTCATCTTCCTTTCCCAGGAAACATCTTTCCTTTCCAATCTCATTCATGATGTATATTTTTTTTGGATTTGTTATTGTTGTTGCAACCAGTTTCCATGATCCTTCTTTCCTTATTTCACATTCCTTTGAATTGAATAGAAGTGTGTATCTTTGATCAAACATTTGGCTAACACCTAGCAAATTACACTTCATATCTTCAACACGTGAAACATTTTCTTCCACCGCACTTTGCTTCCAAGGATAATTGTGACTTTCTCTATAATTTTGGCAAAGTTATCATTCCCAAAAGTGATAGATCCTTATTTTTCTTTTGTTATATTTAACAAAATTTGTCTTTGTCTCCAGTCATATTCTTTGAGCATCCACCATCGATATACCATTGACTTATTCTGCTTTGGGCTTGTAAGGCAAACCCACATTCATCAACCTTCAAATCTGCATGCTTCTTTTTCCAAGTTCTTAGTTGTTTCCCCATATGATGGATAGGAACCTGCCTTGTTTCCTTTGAAGCAACTATCAAATTGCTTCTACAATTTCTCACTGTGTCCAAATTTTTTACATTTGTAACATTCAGTTTTATATCTAAGAGAGCCAAAACAATTATAATTTGTGTTGAAATTTTCATGATATTTTCTACCATAACTACCTTCATAACAGTTCTTGAGATTTTCATAGTTATTTCTTATATTTATACCTATTGTATAAGTTATATTGTATATAACCTTATGCCCAAAATTATTACAAGAATAACACACTCCAAGAAAAATATTTTGTTACATGAGTGTAGGTGGTCTTCTTGATGGTGTTGTCCTTCTGACACCATTAAATTTTTCTTGAATGTGCTTCATTGTTGGTTGTTGTAAGACCTCCTTTAACTGCTTAGATTCTTCCTTCTTGATAGGACCTTTAAGCACATCAACGTAACTTCCTTTCTTTGCTTCATTTCATGTCATCATAGAGATTGAACTTTTATCAATATTATTTTGTTTATAACCTAGACCATACCTTCCATTGAATAGTTTATGGTTTTTGATGATTTCATCTAGTATTTTGGTAATATTTTCAAAGTTCTAATGGATATCCTTCCTCCATAGTTCCTTCATCAAAGAAACTATCTCAAGTTCTAGATTCTTGGTTATTCTCTCATTCTCTTCTAGCTATATATTGAGTGTTTCTTCAATCACTCTTCTTGTAGTTGTACTTTTAGATTTATGATAGTTTGATTGGTCTCTTCAGTGTTCCTATTAAGAATTTTTAAACATTCTTTTAGTTTATTTACCTCTTCCTTGAGTATGATATTTTCCTTTCTTGTTCTTCTAAGATCACTTAAGGTACTAATCAATATTACGTCAACATCCACTTCTCCTTCTTACTCTTCATGATTTCCATCATAATTTTCAAGAGTCTTATTATTAGAATATAATTCCATGAAAATTACTCTACCATAATCATGGTCACTATCATCATCTTTATTGGATGAGATAATATCTTCTCTTGAATACAAACTTTTCTTCTTGAAGAATTTTCCCTTGTTCTTTCCTTTGTTTCTTTTTTTATATTTATTTTCTTTCTTATAACTTTATTCTTCATCACTATCTGAACCCTTTGCAAAAGGACATTTAGAAGCATAATCACTAATTTTACCACATTCAAAACACTTTAAAGAAAGTTTACCTTTATATTTTCGAGTTCCTCTTTTCAACTTTCTCACAAAATTGGGTTCTTCTTCATTGTCTGAATCATCACTACAACTAGAGCTTGTTTTTTACTTTTGCTTGTTCTTCCTTGTATTATTAGAGACTTTAAAAGCTACTTCCCTTTTGGATGAATTTCCTATCCTGTCCTCATTTCATATATCTCATCCATACTCAACGTAGCTAGATCTTGTCTTTCTTCTAAAGTTGAGATTTTGGAATCAAATCTCATTAGGAGATATCTTAGTATCTTTTGAAAAATTATTTTATCTACCATCTTATCTCCCATTTCTCTCATAGTATTCATGACCTCATCAACCTAGAGAAAGTAAGCTAGAGTTTCTTCATCTTCCTTAATATTTAGGTGTTCAAGCTATCCTCTATAAGCTTGGACCCTTTTACCTTTTCATCTCCTTGAGACACATTATTGAGCTTGTCCGAAATTTCCTGTGCTGAATCACAATGCATGACCCTGAAAAATTATGATCTTGTCAACCCTCCTAGAATGGCATACATAGCCTCTGATTTAATTTCATAGAATCTTCTTGCAACCAAACACATTGGAGCAGAGGTTAATACCTTGTATTCATTTAGAATAGTTTTTCAAACATCAACTCCTTATTCTTGCAAGAATAATCTCATCCTTATGCTCCAAAAGACATAATTTTATCCATCAAACAATGGCATACCATGTTTGGTGTATTCTTCTTGCTTGTCCATGAGTTTAATTGAGATATACCTTCCAACGGTCAAAGTGTTTCTAAAGGAATATTTGATACTAATTGTTGGAATATTTAGCATTACTAAGAGGGAGGTAAATCAATATTAACAATTTTTAACTCCAAACGTTTTTAAATGCATCAACAGTTATAAAACAAAGCACATAAATATACAAAACTTATAAATTTTTACGTGAAAACCATGGAATGATTTGCTTAATATATATAAATAGTACATTCAAATTTATTAACACCAACTGAAAGGAAGCACCAACTCTCAAGTTTATCAACACAAATTGAAAGGAAGCACTAACTCCCTGATTTATCGTCACTAAACTTGTACAAGAATCAATATTAGTAAAACAAATTTGTTCTTCTGGAATTTGCTCCTCTGTCCTTCACACGGGAATTCGAATCCCTAAACACAATCTTATTAGCAACATAACTTCCCTAAAAAAATGATCCTTGAACTTGGCCTCCTTATTAGCACGAATTGACCTCTAGAACTTTGACTCCTCCACATGGTTCGACCTCCTCAATAAAGGATAGTCTTATATTTTCAAAACAGAATTGAAACTCAACTTGAAACATTCCAAGATTTAGCCTTAAAAATAGGCATGAATTTGACCTTATCTGTACCAGAACTTTGGTCCCTAAATTTAACCTCAATAGGGATAGGTCATTGTTCCTAGGACAGGTCTGAAACTCAATCTCCCACACTAGAATCTTACTCATAACATATATATGAAATTCATCCTTGAAAAGGGACAAAATGTGACCCTCAATAATAATTTTTTTATAAACCTTCTAACCAATACCAAAAACCTTCAAATAGTTTTCCAAAAAACGTTCTAAAATAAGCCAAAAAACATTTCCAAAATAAGACAAAAACCCTTCAAAAATGTGCCAAAAATCCTTCCCTAAAAGGTCTCTCTAAATCAACTTCTCTTCACTTCTAATTCATGAGGTATGAACCTCAAAACTCCTTTCCTTTGCTTGTTTAAATATATCCAAAATTTCTTGAGGGAGTGATTTGAAATGCTCCTTCTCATGCCTATTTATAGTGAATTCAAAGTCTAGATTGCACTGACTTGTCCACTAACTAGGTCAACTTATCCACTGGTTGGAATAGCTTGTGCAACTGGCCAAATGTATAGTGAATGTTTGAAAATCATTCATCCTCAACCGTGATGAGTTAGAGGGAGTTACATAAACCATTAGAAAGGCCTCGAAATAACATTTTTAGCCATATATGTTATAGTTCAATTTTAGCTAGGTAAATGGAGTAAAATTGAATTCAAAGATAGGGTGTCCAAATGGGGCATCAAAGGTAAAGAAATAATATTTCAAAATATACTATTTGAAAATATAAATTTCTCTTTCATTTGGACAACCTTTGACATCAATAAAAACTTCTTTCAACAAGTTCCACCACATCAAACTAGAAAGGGTGTAATTGATGCTTTGATGGAGTGGTAACTCTTCATTGCAGCCTAGAATTTTCCCGCATGTCAAAAATTGGCACTAGAAGGAGGGAAAATCTGATGGCGAATGGCACATCAAGCCTCCCACAAAATCAAATGTCATTCACATAGATCTACAACATCCTCAAATCCAAGTACTCTTTCAAGTCCTCATGTATCTGATGTCGAATATCTATATTCAAACACCCTTGGTCATTCTGAAGAAGTCACCCAACCTATTCACAAATAGGAAACTACTTCCGAAAGAACCTGTTGTCAGTTTTTCTAGCACCTAGGCTCTGGTTTGATTGTAGACTAATGCCTAGGACATCTTAAATAGAGGAGTGCATGGACGATTATTGATGGGGCCTCTTGGTTACACTCCAATTGTCGCAAATTTTAAAAAGATAATAAAAGGGGCTTGGTTCAAAAACCCTTTAGTAAGGTAAACTCACGCCAATACATGGATCCAAATGTGTAGTGGGTAAATCAGGGCAACCTCAAAGAGAAATGTCTTGTTCTGTGGCCGACACACAACAACAGGCAACCTCAATATTGGCGTTGTAGTAAAATGAAGAGGAGGAAAGAGAGGAGGGGAATCTGATGCATAGTGTTGTAAACAAGACAAAATCCTTAGCAACAATATTCTAGTAGAAGTATGGAAGACTGATGAGATGAAAGAGAGGAAAGAGTGGAGTTCAAATTAAGGTTTCATGTCGTATACCTCATGGGTACCTCTATCACCAAACAACGTGAGTAAATCTGTGCTCATACAGGAATACAGGTTAATCAAATAACACAAGTAAATCTATCTTGTACAAAAGTACTGTAAGTTATAGACTAACACAAGTAATTTGTAATATACATAGGTATCGTTCACTATCGTAGCATATATATAACCATGAGAGGATGAGACTAGCAGTTTCATTAAATTTTGGAGAAATAAAAACACATATGAAATGAGATTTATAGAGGGAGAAAATATACTGCACATTGCTCTGATTAGAATCGCCAAAGGGTTTCATTAATCCAATATGAGTCCAACATACTAGTCCATTACATTCGGCAAGATATCACTCAAGTCCCTGATTTGATAATCACCCTATGAGTGATCTTAATTAAGAATTTATTAATTGAAGGTATTACAGACTCATATGTTGGTGTGCGTGTCTATGTTATTTAAGCAATGGATCGATCAGATTGCAAATACACAGACACTAGAAAGGGAAAACAACAGATAAATACAGTAAGCAAAGACAAGAACACAAGAAATTAATAAGGAGTTCACCCTATCCTCCAAGGTTACATCTCTTCTCCAGCTTTCAATGGTGACCTTCTTTTTATTGTGTCTTGAAGCAGAGAATTACAGTGAAGGAGCTCAATGTGAGTCTCCTGAAACAGATTGGCTTGGCAGGGTGGTTTTTGGATTTCCCAAACCACTAGAGTACACAAACTCTTTTCCTTCCCAACTCTGTGACCTTCCAGTCTATAATGGAGAGAGCCCAATGTGGTGCTCCATCCGGACAGATCCACTCTTCAATGGCTTGAATCCCCCAAGCTCTCTAGTGCTCGATATTGCCTTCAGTCAGCTCGTCCCTCTGTCTTCCATTTTGTTGTTGCTTCACTGTCTTTCTTCTTTCTGTTTTTCCTTTCTGTATTCCATCCTCCTCTCAGGGTATTGGTGTCTTTCTGCTTTTCATGTGCATGGGTTTAAGGCCATTCATACCCATGGTTGTTCGATTCCTCTTCCACTTCCTGTCGGATCACCTGCTATAGCTTCCCTTGGAGTTCCCTGTTCGGCGTCATCATCAAGCTCAAAGGGAGTGGCCACATGTCCTCCTACAGCTACGCCAATTCATTTTGTCGGTTTAGTTTTTCCATTACGTCATGGAATGAGTCTTCTGCCACCTTGGCAGTCAAATCAGACATCAAATCTTTACAAACTGCAGCTTAATCCCCTATAGATTCTGCTTTCCCATCAGGCACAATCTCAACAGTTAGATATGGAGCCCCCAGATCTGATGCCATATGCACATTTCACGTGGTTGACTTGGACTATTAGCGCATGATCAGGGCGGTTCTCTCCCTCCTCCACTTGCCACGCGTCGACCGCTGAGTGGGATCGCTCTATTTTTGCCAATTTCGCTTACTGTTTGAGGGTGCCCCCGATCAATACCGCTGGCTTTCGGAGCAAGTCCCGCCTTTTAATGCTTAGCCTTTCTTCCCATAGTTTTCTGGCTTTGACGCGACCGAGTGCTCAGGGCTTCCTCATTTTGATGGTTTTTGCCCACCGATGCATAAAAAACCTCCTCTATTTCCCGATCTGGGCCTCCAAGGGGCTAAATTCGCCTCCTACACAATCTCCATGGGCCTCGGTCAGCACACTTTGACAGAGGTCCTCGTCGTTCCACGCTGGCTACCATTGCCACTGGTTTATAGGTGTTTTTGATTGCTATTTTAAATTATTTGAAGTCTGTCTTGACCTGGTATAGCCATGGCTCTATTAATTATTCTTTATGGATCCAATTCGGATCATGGCCTTCCCACTGAAAAGCTTTTGGACCACTAAAGTTGGTTTTCTTTCAAGCATCGACCAAGTGAGGGTACTACTGTCTCACTTTTCCAATCTCAATCTGATTTACACTACTCGACTTTGAACCTCTGAGTCCAATTCTGAGGCACTCAACATCTCCCCTGCGTGTTGTCCTCGCCTTCCTATCCAAGACTATGTCTTCCTGCAATTCATTCAAATATTCAGGTAACAGGTCATCAATAGAAGGAAATTGACTTTGCTCTTTGGGATCCTCAATCATTGAGGGTTCAAACAATCTCAAGCAATCTACATTACGACTGAGTAGATGTGCATGTAAGCTGGTAGATCAAGGCGAAAATCATTTTCACCAATCTTCTCAAGTATCCTAAAAGGTCCATACCTGATAGGCTTTAGCTTTTTACCTTCACCTTGCATCCTTGTTGATATATAGCCAGACCTGGTCTCCAACTTGAAAACTATTCTCCATCCAATGCTTGTCATGCCTTGCCTTGTATTTGGCTTGGCTCTTTTCCAGTTGTTCCTATACTGCCTAGTGGATCTCCTAGATCTGTTCAATGAACCTAGTTGCCTTGTCCACATCACTGTGTCCATCAACGGTGGTATCTTTACCAAAGAAAAAATCCAAAGGAGACCATGGTATGAAACCAAAACATGTCTCAAAAGGATATCTCTGTGTAGAAGAGTATTTTGCTCTATTGTAAGCATGTTGCACATAACATAAGTGTTCATCCCAAAGCTTAGGATGTTTGTTGCAATATCCTCTGAGTAACTGGATCACTGTCCTGTTAACTACTTCTGTCTGGCCATGTTAGGCCCCTATACTACTAGTGTAACCCCTTATTGTTATTAGTACAACCCCCTTATTATATTGATGTACCCATGTAGTGCCCATATT